>JPFL01000136.1:4270-113062 GCA_000733385.1 Paramecium biaurelia
AAATAGTCCATGCCTATCCATTTACAACTGATCTCTCCCATGTTGGAAGAACACCTCTTTGATAATATGAATTTCTTAGAGGTTCAAAAAGACCAAAATGAGCCAATCCCAATGCTAACAACATTCAAAACCTAAATGTATACCAATTGTTGTAAATAAGATTTCACGTCTTCCTCCCTTTCTAGATTATCTCATGAAATAGTTGCTTGGTAATGTTGTAAACCACTGTTTTGCCATTTGATTGTATTTTTGATATAAATTAAAATAATTAATATGTATCACTTTTTAATATATACTATTTTTATATTATTTCAGCAGAATTTAATAAGCACACTACTATTCAAATTATCAAACTCTTTAATACAATTAAAACAATTTAAAGATCTAAAATCGAAGATTAAAAATATTTTACTCTTTTGATCTTAAAATCATAAATTCTTATATAATTTATTATTAGATTTGAACAAAATGAGCAAAAATTATATCCAATCGTTTTCTAATAATATTATTATTAGTAGAGGTTTTTATATTTATTTTAGGTAAATGAGGAAAGAATTCTAACTATTAAATAAGACTATTGTTTATTATTAACCTGATTCATAGATTTACTATTATAATCTAAAATAAAAACTGAATAAAATTTCCGACTCATAAATTTTGGATAATATTAGATAGTTATATTATCTATTTGAAGATTTTTTTTCTTTATAGCATCCAATAAATGTATCTTTAAATTCTACTTTTACTTTTTCTCTTTAATACCATCCCTTCTAAACTTTTTTTGAAAATTGACTCTATGGATATCTCTCAAATATAATAATCATTAGGATATAATTAATAATTAAATTTTTACAGAATAATAACTACAATGTTTTATTAAAGTCTTTTTTATATTTTAATCTTTTGGAATTGGAATTCACCAAGGTATTTATTAATAAAAAAAAAAATCCATTAAATGGTTGAAGTTTTGGATTTAGTAGATTAAAAAATATTTTTATAATTTTTAACTTTAGTTTGCATCATCCTCTGGAAAAATTCATTAATGTGTTAGTCAAGCATTAATACATCTATAAATAAAAAAAAAATAATAAAAAATTTTTCCGATACCGGGGATTGAACCCGGGTCCCCAGGGTGAAAACCTGATATCCTAACCACTAGACTATACCGGAAATGATAATTTAAAATCAATAAGTAGAATTTTATATGGTATAACCAACTTAATTGACTAACAATAATTAATAATAATTAGTTGTTACAATCATTTTAATATTTACTAACATTTTAACTTATATATTTAGAGATTATAAGAATTTATATTCAGATTTTAAGGGAATAATTCCTCAATATACTCCCATTTTGTGTTTACAATTAATTTTTTGAAATCATTATCATTATCCTATAAATAAAAAATAAATACAGTAAATTTATAATAATAAGAGTTCAAAAAAATATTTTGTTTAATACAAAAATCAGAATAATTATTATTAATTAAAAAAGTTAGATAAGAACTCTTTATTTAAATAGAATAGTATTATTTTAACTTGCAAATAATGAAACTAATTAATAAAAGAAACTCCTAATATTAAGAGCTCTTTTGTTGATAGCAATTGTTATAAAATCACTCCTATGTATTTGAAGTCTCTGATTTTCTTTGTACTTCTTCCATAGCCTTTGTTTTGATTCTATTAATTTTATCAAATAAAAATTATTTTTCTTATTCTTCTGATTCCCAAGATGTCTTTGAAATTAGAATAAATCTATACTTCTGGTCCTAAACCTAATTTACTCAAGTCTTCTTTTTCCATAAGACCATTATTCATTCTACATTGCAAATAGTCTACTTGATATTTTCTACATCTCTTTGGCATATTCTCATGTTTTTGGATGCATTAATTATATTATTTTGCTTCATTATCACACTCATGAAAATGATCTAATGGAAATGCTCCCTTATCTTATTTAAATAATTTGAATTACCTGGTCCTTTTGATGCATTCTACTTGCTTCTATTAGACATAATTAAAATTTAATCAATATTTATATATAGATATATATAAAGTATCACATATGATAATTTTCTAAAATTGTTCTATATTTATCCTTTAAAAGTTTAAGTAATTAAAGATAAGCATTATGTTCTAGCTTGTATTTTTGAGCATTTTCTTAAGCAATTTTGATTAGATTATCATTTTTTTTCATAACTATATTTATTGCCTTTCCTGTTTTGAGTTTAAATTATACAGAAAATAATTTCTCATTCTTATTATCATTTAGATCAACACATTTTATGAGTTACTTATTTGGAGTAATAGATTTATAATTTAATTATCTCTCTGGTGTTCTATTAAATTATGTATTGACTTATTCTCTTAATTAAACTACAATACCAGTTTAAGATTTATTTCTATAACTATTTCTATTAGTACTTTTACCATGTTAATTTAGAGACTTGTTAGTAGCCATTTTAGAAATATAATCTTAACTAGATTAAGGATTTTATTCGTTTGTTAAAGTAGTAGATTTTGTTTAGTGATGATAATAATTATTTTGAAATTATTTGATTTTATTGTTATTTTCATTCTCTTATTTAATAAATTAAGAGATTTCATATATATTAATAGAATCTCTTTTTTATGGAACTTTTTCTAGTTTCAATTTTTGTTCATTTTATTAAAATAAATCTTAATTGAAACTATCAAATATCATTTCACAATCAGCTTAAATGATGTTCTAAATTTCTGATTAATTTTTTTCTTCAATTTCTGCTAAAAATTATTTAAATTAATCCAATCCATTTTTCATCGCATCTTAAATAGTTGTAAACTTATCTTAAGAATTACTCATTTCATTAAATGCTGATCGACTTGTAAAAACTTGAGATTATAACTTAGAAGGGGATCTTTAAAAGATAACTTAAGAATTTTAATTTTAATTCTTATTATTGGTATCATTTTCAATCCATCTACTGATTCTTGAATTTTTAAGTGTATTATCACTACTAAATTAATTGAATTTATTTAAATTCACTTCTGTTTATTTTTATTAAGTCTATTATAATGTATTTGTATTCTTATTTGAAAAACTCATTATTTAATCTTATTTAATAGATGGACTATTTTATGAATCGTTAAGAATAGAATTGCTTTGATTTTCAATTTTTTTCCTTAAAGGTGAATCTTAATCTACTTATATATAAGTTTAGACTCTTCTCAAATGAATTTATGATTAGTTTACATTTAATTCAGATTGTCTGAAGGATTGGTTTATTTTTTGATTATTATTTCCTTATAAATTATCTACTCTATTCGAATTAGGTGAGACTTCACTTTCAGTTTAAGAAACATTTTAATTTTTCAATGAGATGCGATTAAATTTAAGGACAGAAATTGTGGATGACTTTTGATTTCTATAAGACATATTTCCACTCTGTTACATCTATAATTAAAGTGTCTAAGAGAACAATGGAAATATATATATACATAGATGAGATGACTAACATTTTATTTGGTGATACAGGATATTTCATGGTAGCTCATTCCATACTTTGCAGAGAATTTAAGGGCATTTTCACCTTTGTAGATGTAAATGAAGCATTTTTACTCGAAACTTTTCTTCGATCTATGAGATCAAGTTTATTGCCAATCAAATAAGTACTCTTATTTTAGATTTCTGAATTGTAACGATTTTTTAAGTACTCTAAGCTGTTTTGATCACTAATGTCAAATAAATAGATTGCAACATCAGCTCTAGATGTAACCAATTCTAACTGGAAATGCTATTACAATAGTTCAATTAGAGTTCTTTTTCCAACACCATTTTTGCCTATGATTTAGAATTACATTAACATTAATTAATTAGTTGTTAACTTTTATGACTTCCCCTTCACGCATACAAATTTAGTAAGCACTTGATCTTGAGAAACAATTTGAAGATGGTGATACTTAATATGAATAGATAGCTGAATTAGCCCTTATCTATAGATAGTTTATAGAGTACTATGATTTGAATAACAATCCAATGAAATAATATTTTATAGAAAAGATGAAGCGTTTAATGTAATCACCTTGCACAATGCAATCCTTAATTGTTTCAGCTCCAAGTACAAGACGTAATTCACCTACAGGCTAAGAAAATCTTAAACATTATTATCAGAATTATTAATATGAAACAATGAAAAATCAAACAATTACTCCTAGAGGGATTAAATAATTATAAAATGTAATTTAAAAGTTATTTATTCTTTTAGGACTTTTTGTATTAGAAGGAGAATATTGAGAAGATTATAAATAATGATTATGCCAAGTAGTTGTAGTAAGTAACGGAAAAATTATAGTAAAGAAAATAGAAAAAGGGTCCTAGCAAAAAATCTCCTAGCAGAACCTTCACTAAAATTTATTAACCTCCTACATTAGAGATGCTTGATTTGTGATTGATAGTTGTTATTTATATTGAGATAGTTATTTAATAATAAGAATTATTATACTAATAATTTAATATCATCATGATTATTTTCATCTTATTTTTAATATATTATTATTTCACATATGGCAAGCAAAAGAGTTACTTGCTATAACTTAATTTTTTGATCCTTAATTTGATGTTAATATTAAAATTAGTAAAACCTATGTCTCTAAATTGTCCCAACACATAATTTAACTATGAATACTATACTTTGCTTAATGGATTAGAACAGAGTTTCTTTAAAGAAGAATCCGATTAAAAGGATTTAATGCAATTAATTTTAAGTATAGCTCAACTAGTAGAGTACTTTGATTTGAAAAAAGATCCTATTAAGGATTATTTTTTGGAAAAAATGTAATATATTCTTTCCAGACCATTTACTATCTATAATTTAAAAAAGAAAGAAGATTAGACTTCAAATCTAGTAATTTAAAAGGCACGCCATTCTCATTTCTCTTAAAATGTGTAAAAGTTGGAAATGCAATCATTATTGTAGAGTAACTCTGAAGAAAATGAAGAAACTATAAAATTATTATAAGAAGTAAATAACTCATATATAGTGATAGGATTATCAAAAATAACTAGAAGATCAAACTTAATTAGTTTCAATGGAATTAAACCTTTAGATGGGCAAATTTAAAAATAAACTTCTTCATCGAAAAAATAAAAGCTTATTTTCTCCTTCCTGTAGAAACCATATATAAGATGACTAATTTAATAGATTGAATCGTTAAAAGACTTATCAAAATGGCAATTCTTAAGATTTTGAAAAAGAATAGTTATATCTTGATGATGCATGTTCAATTGTGACATTACAAAATTAATGAATATAAAATAAACTTTGTATAATTAAAAATAACAAGTTATTGATATATTTTTTTTAACAATCATTTAGATTAATCATCATTTCCTTCTTCTATAAGGGCTTCCTGACTAGTGATTGCTTTAAGTATAATTTTTTTACTTGGCTCTTAAATGAAGCCACCCAATAGCAATTCATCCAAAATGTAATAGGCTTTGTGGAAATTAAAGATAAGATCCAATTCACAAACATTACCAAAATACTTATCTAATACTTCTACAAAATGATGGATGATCTCTAAAATCATGAGTTCATTATCCTCTTTATCACAAATAATTATGAAATAAAGTGAGGCATATCGCTTATAAACAATTTTGTATTCAACATACTCCAAGAAATTGCACATCTTTTGGCCGCGTGTCAATACTAATGAATTTATCTTAACAATAATTTCGATAGTAATACTTCTTTTAAGAAACGTTACTTCTCTTTTGTAGTAAGTGATTGATTATACCACTTAGTCAATCTGGTCTTGCCTTATCTACTAACTAGAAATAAACACTAGATCATTAAGAAAACTCTTTGATTATTTAATTAAAAAATGTTACTTGTGAATGAATCCATAAATGTAATAATTTCATGTATACTAAGGTTACAATACCTTCATATTAACAAGAGTCTTCAAATGTTCAATATGTAGTTGATATTAAGACAAGAAATAAACAATAATGGTAAATTCCAAAGCGCTATTCCTAATTTGAAGATTTACACAAGAAATTGATACCACTCTTTCAAGAACTACCTGAATTACCAAAAAAAGCTTTTATTACATTTTTGGTAGGAAAATCAAAAGAATAATTGGAAGATAGAAGAGCAGGTTTAGAGAAATATCTTTAGTAACTAATAGTTCGACGTGAAATATATCATTCTTAATTACTTAGAGATTTTTTGTAGGTATAGTTATCCTTAATAAGCTTGAATAATGCGAGGAAATACTCCCTCCTAATCTACTTCATTCAGTTAAGACAATAATGGGCATACGTGATATATCTATATCTGATTAAGGAGTGATGTTTCTATTGCAAGCAGATATGAGTGTTTTAAATAGAGTGGATGCTTATGTTAATAATATGAAAATGCCATGGGATTCTGAATAAGGAGAAGTTAAAACCATACCAGTAGGATAAGTTGAATGTTATCTAAAGTAAGATGAAGGAGAGTTTTGCTATAAAAGATTGTGGATCAAAGAGTATAGTACTTAAGCAATTTGCATGTATTATGAACCCATTACATGTACATTACTTATTGGGTAATTATATTAATAGACTAATTAGATTGGATTCAGGAAATATTAATTTTATAAAAGTTTCAGAGAGAGAATCATTTTAAAAATATGAATAAAGTATAGAAATCGAAATACATATGGGCAGAATTATGGGTTTATTTTATAGAAATGGATAAATTCACTCAGTTTCTAAGGATACTCATTATAAAGTCATTGAGTTGGAATAAGGAGGGTTAAAATCAGGTTAAAGTTCTATTGATTATTCTAGATTTTTCTATTGGTAAACATGAACTAACATCATTGACCTATAATGAAGAAAGATAAATATCTGTAGTTGGTAATAGAAATGGTTAAATCTATATATTAAACATTAAACCTGCATAACCAATTGTAATGTTATAAGTTGATACGAACACATCATTTATACGAGGTTTAGTGTTGGACTATTAAAAAAATTATTTAATATCTGTCTCTTATGATGATGGTGTAATTTGTGTTTTAGATGTTGGTAAATGCTTACAAGACAATGTAGGTAAAATTAAAACAAAAATTTCAGCTAAAGTTAAAGTATTATAAATTCATTAACCATTAATTTTTAGACAAGAGAAGTTTAATGGTCAAGTAAACGAGGAGAATTATTTGTTGGAAATGATGATGGAACTGTAACAATTTATAATGCTCTCGATTTATAACCTTAATGTATTTTCTTTTATTAAATTTTAAGTTGTACTAAAGGCACATGATAAAGCCATCACTAAATTAATTTGGTAAGAATCAACCCAGATTCTTATTACTGGTGGAAAAGATGAATTAATTAAGTGGTGGCATTTTCCAAAAAAATGGAAGGCTGGTGATTAAGATGAATAGGCCAAATCAAAACAGTTGATTGAAGCCAAAATGGAGAATATCTTAAAATTACAAAATTAAAATCAAAAAATTGATTCAGATGAAGAGGATGAAACAGGTTTAGGCAATTGGCATAAATGATATAATTTCATGACTTCATCAAATTTTTACAATAATATATAATTAATTTGTCAAAATGCAGGATAAGTAATCAATCAATGTAATATTGATAATATAAATCTTAGATTGAAATTAATTCTTACTCATTTGAGGGCACAACCATATTTTATTAAATTTCAGTCAAAGTTGGAATAAAATAATGGATTGTATAGAAAAGATATTCAAAATTCGAAGAGTTGAATCGTATTCTTGAATTAACATTTAAATAGTTGCCTTTATTACCTAAAAAAAACTTTATTACTTTCTTAGTTGGCAAGTCAATTGAGTAGATCAATGAACGCAAATATGGATTATAGCATTATCTATAGACATTAGCATCTAGAAAGGATATTTTGGAATGTGATGTGTTTTAATCATTTTTACAACTAAAATAGACAGACTAATTAATAAAAGAAGAATTATTCAAAGAAAATATCATTGAATAGTAGGAGAGTCCTAGATAAATTAAAAAAGAAATTGATGACATATAAAAGTTATAACCTAATCCTGAATAGGAATTTATGAGCAAAAAAGATTAAGAATAGTAAACATCATTTATAGAGAATTAAATTGTATAAGAAAAATAAAATTCTTTTGAAGAATCTGACAATTAATAATCATCAGAGAATAAATAAAAGGAATCAAATGAAGAAGCAGAACTAATAGTATAGATGAAAGCATAACTATAAGAGTTTTATGATCAAATAAGTGAAAAAGATCTTATTATATAGAATTTTAATCAAAAAGAACTTGAAACCTAGGAGTATTATAACTAATAAATTTATGAAAAGTAATATAGGATTAATGAATTGAATGAATAACTAAACTAAGTCTAAGAATCATAATAAGAATTATAGAAATAATATCAAGATATGTAACATCATATAGAAGAGTTAAAAATAAAATATCAAGAGAGCCAACAATAATCTGAATTGTTAGAATAATAGCTAAATTAATAATAGAATGTTATTTAAGAATAATTTACATCTATCGGTTATGAGAACTTAAGTCAAACATAATTACAGTAAATTATAATTGAATAGTAGAAAAAATTAGAAGAATAAATTCAATTGAATTAAGAGAAAGAACTTGAATTTAAACAAGAATTAGAAAAACATTAGTTAGTTGAAGTCCAAAGAGATGAAATTTTCTAAGAAAATTCACTATTAAAAGAATAATTAGAGGAAGAATTATTACATAGAAATGAAGAAGCTGAAACAATTGAATAATTGAAATTACAATTAGAAAATTTATAAATTTAATTAAAGGAAAAATAAGAACTTTTGGATATTAAAAATGACTTATCATGATTAAACAAATATTTTGATATCTATCAATTAAAACTAAAGTTTAGATATCTTCCTGTTCCTTATTTTATAATATCCTAAAATTATTTTATATTATATACATGTATAGGAGCTAATA
Organism: Paramecium biaurelia; assembly: GCA_000733385.1. NCBI lineage: Eukaryota > Ciliophora > Oligohymenophorea > Peniculida > Parameciidae > Paramecium > Paramecium biaurelia. The sequence continues at coordinate 13,250 of JPFL01000136.1, forward strand.
ATTTTGTAAATGATTATTTATCCAATCCTAAGAGGATACAATCAGTTTCACATACAATAGTTGCTTGTCTGTTTATTTCTTTTAACATAGCCAATTCTCCAAAATAATCATATTCACTAAATTCAAAAACACATTATTCTTCATCTTCATCTTCTTCTCCTTTTTTTAATGCTTTCAATTAACCCTATTGTATTAAATAAAAATAATCTCCTTTATCTTTTTATTTAAATACTATTGCTTCTGCTTTGAGACAAACTACATGTAAAGCATCTGCAATTTATTATCTAAGGTAAGGATCAATTTATTATAAAATAGGAAATTTTTGTAAGATCCCATCATATCTAAATAATGATAAAAATAGGTATTACGTCTAACGTTTTTCTAAAACTGGTTATTTGATAAAGGTATCAAATGTTACTTTGTCAAGTACCCATAATACACAATCTGTAAAAGCAATTATTGTTGCTGCTCTTTTTTCATTATACAGCAAGGCCATTTCACCAAAAAAATCTCCCGGTTAATAAGATTTGACAATTTTTTCCTCAGTTTATTTACTTCTCTTTTAACAATCTAAAAGACCTTAATCAACTAGAAATAATTAATCCCCATCATCTCCTTGCTTTATTATTATCTCAGCAGCTCTATAAATTTATACATTTCATACTTAAATTTTTTCTCTTCCATAGCATTAGCAACAATCTCTTTTTATTGATCATTTAAATGTTTAAATAAATAACAAGTAATTATTTTTTTTTAGACTCTAGATTTTTAATCTTTATTTTTTGGAATTACTTTGAGATTTTTTTAAGAATTAATTTGGGTTTAATTTTAATTTGTTAGAATGTGATCTTATTATTATTATGCTTAATGTATTTATGCCTAAGGCTATTATGGTTATTATTATTATTATTACTATTACTATTAATGTTATTGTTATTATTATTTTATTAATTATTCTTTACTATCTGTTAAAGAATTCCTTTTAATTTATTAATTATCTAAAATTTCTTACTCATCTTTTGAATGTATCAATCCTTATTAACTTTATTAGACAGAGTTCACTTAAGATGATTTCATTTATTATATAGATTATTCTCTTGGAGTATTATTAACCAAAATTTATGGTTATACTTGTTTCATGGTTATTGGCTGTAAATGCATAGGGTTGGCTTAAGTTTATGATTTCTTGAATGATTTATTATTATTGCTTTATGGTTAAAATTTTTATGTTAAAACAGATTATTATTTTTAAAATGGATGGACAGATTTCTTTGGATCAGCAACAATTGGAGAAGGACTTAGTTGATCACCAGAACCAAATTTAGGATCCTAATCAAAATGATGTTCTGCTTCATGCTAACTAGCCTCAAAACTTTTTTGTTATAAATCACTCTATTCTAATCCCTATTTTGAATGATTTTAATTTATTAATTATTAACTATTAATCTCCTGTTGGCTATTTATAGGCTAACTAGAATGTTAATGAGATAATTATTAATTGGATTAAAGATGAGGAATATGATTATTTGAGCCTGCCTAATTTGACTGTTATCTGTTCAATATAGGATTTTGCAAAGTTTAAACCTAACTTCTTCTTGGTGTTCCAGCTTGCATTTAATTATGAGATTAAACAGGTAGGGTTACTGAAAATGGCACATTTTGCTTTTCTTAAGGCCTGTATTGCTATCCTGTTGTTGCCAGCCATTAAGTCATAAATTCAACCTTATTATCATTCTAGCCATATTACAGGATCTTCAGGTTTTGCGATTAGCAATTCAATTAATAATTTCTCGAAAAGTGGGTGCACTTTACTAGCTAAATATGATCTACTATCTTATTCTTCCATTTCAATATAAATAATAATAATTATATATATTATTCCTTAGAAAAATTATGAGAATATGAAAATTTAATCATTTAATCATTAAGAGTGACTAATTTTCCTTTTCTCTTAAATTATAAATTGTAATTTCTCAACGATATTCTTTATTTATACTGGTTATTCTTATATTTTCATTTTATCAACTTCATTATTATTTTTTGGAAGCATAAATTGTATTTTTTTGATTGACTCCTCATTTTTAAGATATTTAATAATAAGAAATTAACTATTTTTCAGTCCAACCTAAAGAATTGATGATATTTGTATTCTTTTATAATCTTTAGTTTACCCAGATTAATGATTTTCCAATAAAAATTAAACAATCTATTTAGTTATCTTATAGAAAGTATATTTTTATTACTTTTATGTAGTGTAATAGTAATAAAAATCAAAATAATCTATTCCAATAATCACATCATTCTACTATCCATTATTTTCTATTTTTACAACAGTATATTCTTAATAGTTAAACATCGAAAGATTTTTTTGATCATTTAATTCTTCATTTTGCATTATTGATGAGGTTATTAACTTTAATGATTTCACTCCAAATCCAGAAATTTTAAATTCATCATTGAGATTTTTTGAAGAAATTTTAAACTAAATTATTAACCAATGAATTGGTAGTAAAGAGATTGGAAATTTAATATCTAATGGTTCTTAATTATTAACATTGACACACGGATATTTTAGTAAGAAAAAACATTCATTTTGATTATATTTAAAGTTGCCTTTCTTTTACAATTAGTTATAGATATCTTAAATGGTTGCATTTTCTTCAAATTTTAGATTATAAAATATTTCATTTCTTGTATCTTCTAGCAATAAAATTATTTCATTTGGATATGTCTTATGAGTTATTTCAACTGTAAATAAATCTATTCCAAAATTTGATATATCTGCAATACTTAGAGTGAGATTTTTGAAATTCACTTTCTAATTTAATTCCAAATAAAAAAATCCTTTGTTAGGATTTAATTCAACGTCTTCAAATATATATTAAAATTATTGGTTTTCATCCTATTTAGCCAGTTAATTATCAATAATGCTATCTTTGAATGAGGGATAGGCCGAAAAATCACAATAATCATCTATACTTGTCAATTAATAAGCTAATGTAAAGTTTGAGTATTTTAACAAACTCTAATCGAAATTTGGAGTTTTCTTGTATTCCTATATGGCAAGAACCACTAGTTCACAAGCTAATATATTCTTATCGACAAAAAGAGTAATTGAGTATTCTGAGTTTAAATAGTTGATAGATATTCGTTTTAAACTTTTCTATAAGCTTTTTTTAAATTGAGGAGTCATTAATGATTTCTTTAAATAAACCATTGAAAGTGTTCTTGCACTTCTTTTATTATTTCGATATCTCTTAAACTTTTCTTGTTCATAAATTACATCAGAAAAGGATTTTGTATGTCCTCTATAGGATGTATTTCTACGCTTTAATATAGGTTTTTAAGGTAATTCATTCAATTTTTCTTTTTGATCTTCATTAATTTCTAGAGTAGCCTCATTGTCATTAACTTCGCTAAGACTACTTTGATTATTTGTTCTTACGAGTCTATCTATTTTTAAATTAAACTCAGAATCCTGGCTACTCTTAACAATATTAGTAACGTTGGATGCTTGATCCTATAATTAGCACTGTTAATATAGACATTCAATATTATTCCAATCAAATCCTTTACTATTTTATTCTTTTGATGAACAAGTACTTTTAGATTAGCTGTTCCATTAAATTGGTTATTGTTACCTTTGCAAATAAAAAATGTCCATACAAATTATAATATGATAAAACAAAAATAATTGTAAGTTTATTCGTATTTTAAGATACTTTTTATTTATTATATATACAAAGAATCCAAAATGCTTAAAATTGTTATTTTGAACTATGTATGAAAACGACTTTAATTTTATATAATATATGCTATAATTAAAATAAATTGAATAGCAACAAACTATTTCTTTATAATAATTAAGAAAATGTATAAATTGTAATAATCAATTTATGTTTTCTTCAATATTTTACAATAGAATTTTCTTTCTAGAAAGTTCAATAAAAGATTTTGATCGTTAAATAAATTGAATAAAAAACCAATATTAGGAACTTAAAATTAAATTACTTAAGTTTATTTTATCAATTTTAAAAGACACTAACAAGCTTATCATATTTTAATTAATCAATGATAATAAAAGATAATAGAGTAAATAAATTAAATGTTGACATTCCTGCTGACAGCCATATAAAAGTAATCTAATCACATCACGAAATGTTCAAAATTAAATTGAATTAAAGTTAACTAAAATTTACATAATTCTGAAAAATGACAAAAGATAATTTAAAATTCTGTTTAAGTAATACTAAAGGAACACTTAATAGTTTTTCTTAATAACAAATTTTTGTAGGATATATTTCTAAGATGTATAACTATAATGTAAGGAATGACTTATTAAGAGATAAATAGAATAAGAATGATTAGTATAGAGTTTTCAAATGAACAATAATAATCTATATTATTTATTCAATAATAAAAAAATATATATATATTGATGTCAAATAAAATTATACAAATGATGGCCTAGTTTCAAAATGATTAAAACTACTGTTATTAATATCCAAACTTTGGATGTTCGAATACTTCCAATGTCATCAAGGTCTGACTCTGATCCAATAGCCCATTCAAGCATCTACTAATATAAAGGATACTGTAATTGTCCAATGACAATATCCCCTGTTTGAAGAAGGAGCATAATTTCTGAGTAGAATTTTTGATTTAAAATAACAAAATCAAGTATTGCATTTTTGTGGATGCATTATCTAATATCCTCTAGTTTTAAAAACTCTAAAAATTATGTTAATTATATACATATTGATTATTACTATTCACGATTGTATTACACAGTAGATAGATTTAGGTAATAGAATTAGTTTGAATCACTTAAATAATTATATGTTTGAATTATAAGATTATAATTTTGAAGTTTAAGTTTGACAATTCTGTTTTTGATTCCTATTTCTTTTGTCAAACAATTCAATTTGATAACCTCATATCTCTCGTATGAGAATTGATAGGGTCGTATAAAATAATGTTAAGTCCCATAAATAATATACAAATGATCTTCAATAGTTTCATATTTAATTAATTCTTTCCAATTTGTTTTAAATGATGAATCATACTAAATAGGTTTGAAATAAATTACAATATTTGTTACTTCATCTTGGTAAATAGTACTTGATGAACCAAATCCTGAGAAAACTGACATTTAATAATGGATGATAGATATTTTGATTTATTACTGAAATTCATCTAAAATAATAATGATTAAATTAATAATATCTCTAGATTTATTCTAAGAACTTTCAAATGGGATGTTAACAACATATTATCCTTTGTGAAATAGATGAAATGTTGTAAAAAATGGAATATCTTGTTGTTTAATATAACTAAAAATAAGATAAATAATAATTACTTCATTACTGAGATATATTAAATATCATATGTATTACTAATAATTAGTAACTACTTTTTTGATGAATAAAAGTTAATAATACGGTCTTATTAAATAGATTCAAATTAGTTTATAGATCTATCTCTATATACATAATGGATCATATTCAATTAATGTATGGTAGTCATATAGAAGTTTTGATGCATTAATTAAGATTTGTAATACTCTCCTAAATAAATGGTTTGGAATATGAGTTTTATTGATACCCATTTATTGAATCCATAATACTCTACATCGAAGATTTCTTCGGAATCGATTTAATATACACTCAAAACTGTTTAAGTAATGTACTAGTACAATTGTTGTAGTCAATAATGTAAATCAAATTATTGTTCAGATGTGTGTCTATTGCACAGTCTATTTGATACTAAAATAGGATTGATTCATCTTGTAAGTATTTAAGATAAGTGCATTCATTATCAAATTGGCGAATTTGTTAAAAATGGGCTTTGATTTAATATATTAGAGTGTGTGAATTTTCCATCTGTATTTAATCATTAATAGGTTCTCTAAGACTGGTGCCATAACGATAGTAGAAGTATATAAGAGATTATTTAAATTCCATTCGATTAAAGGTTTCAATGATGAGCACAATTAAGGCCCCGATTAATTGAATTACAAACATAAAATTAATGTAATAAGTAATTCCAGCACCCAGAGTTTAATAAACATAACCATACGCAGGTTAAAAGCCAGGTACTTCAGGTTTACGTAAGAAGGTCACTGAAGCAACTTAACCAAATTATTTAGAGAACTTTGTGCAAAGCATTTTCAATACATTACGCAAAGATGAATTAAAGCGTATCCAATAATTTCCATTTTATATAGCTAGAAATGTTCTCTTTGTTGGTGGAGATGGAAGATACTTTAATAGATAGGCCATTTTCTAAATAATTCGTTTGGCTTATGCAAATGATATAAGTGAAGTACACGTTGGTTAAGCAGGATTAATGTCTACTCCTGCATCTTCACATTACATTCGTAAAGTAAATGAAGAAGTTGGAAATTGTATTGGAGGAATAATACTCACTGCTTCTCATAATCCAGGTGGTAAAGAACATGGTGATTTTGGAATCAAATTCAATGTAAGAACAGGTGCTCCTGCTCCAGAAGATTTTACTGATTAAATATATACAGTAATTATACTTATTTTAACTAATTAGCATACTACTAAAATTAAGGAATATTTAACAGTAGATTATGAATTCGAGAAATATATAAATTTAGACTAAATTGGAGTTTATAAATTTGAAGGTACTAGATTAGAAAAATCAAATTTTGAAGTGAAGATAGTTGACACAGTATAAGATTATACTTAATTAATGTAAAAATTATTTGATTTTGATTTGCTTAAAGGATTATTCTAAAATAAAGGTAAAATTAATTTAATATTAAATAAAAAGATTTTTCATTTAGATTTGATGGAATGCATGGTGTTGCAGGACCTTATGCTAAACATATTTTTGGCACTTTATTAGGATGTTCAAAGGAATCTCTATTAAATTGTGATCCATCAGAAGATTTTGGTGGTGGTCATCCAGATCCTAATTTAACTTATGCACATGATTTAGTTGAATTATTAGATATTAACAAGAAAAAGAATGCAAATGTAGTTCCATAAATTGGAGCAGCATGTGATGGAGATGCAGATAGAAATATGATATTAGGTAGATAATTCTTTGTAACACCTTCTGATTCCTTAGCAATTTTAGCTGCTAATGCTAATTTAATATTTAAAAATGGTTTATTAGGAGCAGCTAGATCAATGCCAACTTCAGGAGCTTTGGATAAGGTTGCCACTAAAAATGGAATTAAACTATTTGAAACACCAACAGGTTGGAAATTTTTTGGAAATTTAATGGATGCTGGATTGATTAATCTATGTGGAGAAGAAAGTTTTGGAACAGGATCTAATCATATTAGAGAAAAGGATGGAATTTGGGCTGTTTTAGCATGGTTGACTATTTTGGCATATAAAAATAAAGATTCTGATCATTTTGTTACTGTTGAAGAAATAGTTACTTAATATTGGTAATAATATGGTAGAAACTATTATTCAAGATACGATTATGAATAAGTTAGATACAGCAGGTGCTAATAAAATGATGGATCATTTAAGAACAAAATTTTAATATTTTGAAGTATTCATTATATTTAAATAAAGTAATTGAAAGAAGGAAATAAAGCAGATATTTATGATTATGTTGATCCTGTTGATTAATCTGTATCAAAAAATCAAGGAGTTAGATTTGTTTTTGGAGATGGATCTAGAATTGTATTTAGATTAAGTGGAACAGGATCTGTAGGTGCAACTATTAGAATCTATTTTGAATAATTTGAATAAGAAGATATCAAACATGAAACAGCTACAGCTTTAGCTAATATTATTAAGTTAGGTTTGGAAATAAGTGATATTGCTTAATTCACTGGAAGAAATGAACCAACTGTCATAACTTGAACAATCAATCATTATTAATAAAGAAATATACAAAAATTATTATTATAAATTCTATGCTTTATCTATTATTTTATTATACCAAAACTTTGATTAAATTATTTAATTATATTTGAAGAGAGTATCATTAAATTTTAAGAATAGTTTTCACTCTTATAAAACTCTTAATATTCTCTCTAATACTAAATGATGAATGGTTAACAAATAATTTGTGATTTATTTTAATTGTATTTCTTGTAGTATGAGACTGAAAACTATGTACTTTTCTTATATATTAATTTAATTGTTATGATAAATAGTAATGAGGTTTCTCCTGTTAAAATGTCTAATGGTATTAATTTATGCTTATATACAAGAATAGAAGTAAGATATTATGAGATCAATATTGAAAGAAGAGTCGATGATAAATATAACATTAAAACCATTAGAATAAGAGGTTTTCTTGGTTGAAGATCCATAAGCAGCATTGCTCAAATTGAAATGTTTCTAGGAACTAATCAACAAAGAGAGGTAACTTATAGTGTTGATTGTAGATTAGCGTATGCAGAGCATCTGGCTGAAGTATTTGAATTAATTGGAGATGATGCTTATAGAAATCTAGGATTTATTTTAAAGCAATTCGTAAAATATGTTATTTACATATTTACAAGGTTCATGATTCTTACTCAATCTAATTGTCTATTATTAAGTAGTTGCCACTTCTTGTAGAACAAATAAAGAAACGATAATCTGGATATGTGGAATTGAAAGATCATGTTCTGCCATTTATGAATATATTTTTAGAGCATTAGGATATAGATGTAAAAATGATGATATAAATAATAGATAAAAAAAGAAGTCTTAACTTAATTACTTAAAATAGCACCTTTTTTAATTGAATCAGATAAAGTAGATACAATTTTGGCACATTTAATTGAAATGGCTCATGATGAGAAAAATAACTAAAATCGTATATTGGCAGCTGAAACATTTGGTAAATGTGCTTCTCTCTTCTCAATGAAATATTGTGAGTCTTATATTTGTGGAGAACTTTTATCTCTTGGTATAGATTTAAATGAATTTGTAAGAGAAAAAGCTATAGAATAATTACCAAATTTATCAGTAAGTCTCTCTTAAAAATGTATAGAACTCAAAATTGTCCCATTTTTTCTTTAGTAATATCATATTTCTATATATTTTCTAGATCTTGTGAAGAAAGACTATTACAGATTAAATGTGCTTGTATAAAATCCATTTCAGGTATTTCAAAATATGCAGGACATTATTTAAAGACATCAAAATTAATACCAAAGTATTTAGATTTTCTTTCTGATCAAAATAAAGAAGTCAGAAAGACAGCATATGAATATTTAGGTGAATTTATCAGTACAATTAAATTTACTGAGAAGGATTAATCATAATTAGATATACTATTGGCATATTATTAAAATTAATTGGATAAAAATATTAATATGATGGGTGTTGATGTAAGATCATTTTTATATTATATTTTAAGCTTGTTTATAAATGTGCTTACTATTTTCCAGGTGTATTATAAGCAATAGGTCGAAACCGTTGGCTTATTATTCAACCTTTATATGGATTCCTTTTAAAATATCCTTCTGATGTAAATTATATCTCTAATATAATAAGAAAGTGAAAATTTCCTTAGCTCATAGTTTTCATGAAGTGGCTAAATTATTAGGTCCAGATTTATCTAAAGAATATTTAATTACTGTACTAGAAACATTAGCATAAGATAAATTGTAAGAAGTCAGAAATGGCATAGTAGTAAATCTATCAAAATTTATATCTATATTTCCTATAGAAGAAAGAGATTATGTTATTGATCTTTTACTCAATTTTTAGAAAGACTAACATAAATGGCGAACTCGCTAGATTATTTGTACTTCCATATTTCCAATCACCAGATGTTTTAATAATGATACTATCTTTTTTCATATTGCTCCAATTCTATTCAAGTTTTGTTCAGATACAGTTGCTAAAGTAAGAAGGAAAGCTTCTAAAAATGTTGTACATTTAGTTGAGACCTTTGAGGAAGAAGGAGAATAAAGAACTGTTATTCTTGAATAGATTAGAGCTTTTTCTCATTCTAAAAGATTCAATTAGAGATAATCATATTGTTGGATGTGTTATAAATTATTTTATAGAGTTGATTTTGAAGATTTATTTTTTGAAAGACTCTTTGAATTATGTAAAGATCCTGTTTAATGTGTAAGGTTGTCAGCTATCATTGTTATTGATAAATTTATTTAAAAAGAAGGTTTCTCAAAAGAACGTAAATATTTAAAATATCTATTGATTCAATTTATTGATGATCAATGTTAAGAAGTTTAATTAATTCTGACTAAATATATTTTTGTGATCTAAAAAACTAAGAAAAAGACTTTATCTTGTAGATCACGTAATAGTGGATCTTCAAATGGTCATTTGGAAGATATTCCAGAATTTGATGAAAAAATTGAACAGATTCGTAAGTCATCTGGTAAAGTTTGATTTTATTATATATAATTTAAATTCCAACTTATGGATATCCTAAATTATTAATAGAATTCTTATTTATTTTTGAAGATTAAAATTATTATAGATAAATCAATATCAAATGAATTTTTTGATTCTGAAAAAGTGTTTTAATTTTCTAGCTTATACAAAATTTGTTATCATCATCAAAAGTAAAGTTGTCACACTAAATAATATAATTTTGTATGATATTTTAGAAACATTTGAAAATCTATCCAATTATCTTTCTTCTATTTCTTTTTGATCAAGCTAAATCTAAATACATTTAAAGTACTTCAATTGCATTAACTAAACCATTTAATTTCTTCAAATGAATTTCTAAAGGTTTTATATCTTCTTTTTAAGCTAACAAAGAGAAGTCTTAAGCATCCATTCCTGTTGCCAATGTTAAATTAAAGCTCATCCAAGAATTTGCTAAATTATGAATGCAAAACTAATAATTCAATTATGTATTATTTGTTGTAAATGAAAATTTTTGTAATTCTAAACTATGAGAATATTACAATATATTATCAATCTTCTTAGTAGGCATCTAACATAATTGGCATAATTACATGAATTTTTAATGAATATTCACTTGAATTCCCCTATATAGATCCAACTACTAAACTATTTTATCCAATATTTTCTCCAAAGCACTTCAATTCCTTTGATTTTAGTGAGAACGTAAATTGTACACTGAAAACGCCTTAAAGAAGAAATGCAATTATAAAAAGCATTACGTGTAAAATTTAATATTAACTAAAAATCAAAAATAATATATATATTTTATACTTTTAATCAGAATCGAGATCTCATATAAAAACATTGATAATGGTTTTAAATTCAAATGAATATGATAATTTTTAAATATATCCAAAAACTATTTGAAATTGTATTAAAAAAAACTAAATAAATGTAGATAATTATAAAAATGATGCTATCATATATCGAATTAATAAATAAAATAAATTTACGTCTAATAAAGGATCTTGAAATTAATTTAAATGAAAAAAGAGTAAAATATTTAGTATAGGGAAGTAAATTCAATAAAATTAATTGTCAAAGCCAATTAAAGAACTATTCAAGCTGAGCTTAATTAAATTCTGGAATAAAATAGCTAAATTTTATAAAACATTCTTCGTTATGAATTTGTAAAATAATGGTTTGAATTGAATGCCGAAGACAGATCAAAATGCATACTTTCAGGATAATATGAATTGTCCAATTTAGTTTAACAAGAATCAAAATCTAATTTTAAAAATGTCAATCAGATTTTGAAAAGTATTAACTTTTTTGATGGAATACATTGGCACTTTAAAATTACAAGTATGTAAAATTTATACCTTAGACAAATTTACCTAAAATGTTTGTACTATAATCTAATATTCAATAAAAGTATTGGCTTATTTAAAAACCATTCTTCAAGGCTATTTTTCAATGATTGATTAAGCAATGATTACAACAGTTATTGATATAGAGCCTTTATCAATCTTCTAAGCTTACTTTTAAACAAAAACAGAAGAAGGATTTACATTCTTTTGGGAAGTGGCAATTGATAAAGTTCCCAAATTAGTTTGTGAAAATAAGTTGAATATCAACTAAATTGTTGGCTTTAATTTCTATCATACAATTACATTTATTGACATCAAATATTTGACTATTCAAGATAAGGATGTTAAATTAATTATTTAAAATTATCATAATGAAACTAAAAACTCTTATTATAGAGAAGCCATTAATTATTAAACAATAAAGGAAATATAAGATTAATAAGAAAATATACTAAATAAATATTATCTGTTTAGAAGGACAACCATTAATTATAATTCATATTGGGAATTAAATTATATATTAAGGAAGAATGATATAGTAAAATGGTTAAGTCATAAATTTTTACCAGTATTTTTAAATAAATAAGAGTAAGCGAATTATCAATACGATGCATCAAGTTAAATTTGGATAGGCAAAGTTGATGATTCTATTTAACACTATAAGGAAAAGATAGAGCAGTAGAAGTTATTCAGAAAGGATTTAATTTAAAGATTTGCAGATTTTACATCTTCATAAAAATTAGTAGATTTTTTATAAAAAATTCCTAATTTCAACATAAAATTAACTGATGAATAAAAGTAAATTATTGGAATAGAAGGGAAAATTATATTTACTGGCAGAAGTGGCACAGGAAAAACTACATGTTTGATCCTTAGACTTTTAGCAATGAAACATCTTTTTAAACTTAGATTAGAAATGCATAATAGAAAAAATCCTTCAATTTAAATTGATGACCTATATTTTAATTGTCTATTCATTAGCAATAATCATATCCTATCAACCTAAGCAAAAAATTACTATAATAAATTGAATAATTAAGTTTAAGCAGAATTGGATAAAAATAAATTAAAAAGAAACTATTAAGATTCATAATGTGCTTAAGGAGTTTAACAAGATTGCTATAGACAACAATATTTAGTAACTTAAATCACTTTTAATAATGTATTTTCGTAAAATTATCCTTTATTTTCAACAATCTAATAATTGATTTTTATGATTGACTCATCTTTAAAGAAACCATTCTTTTCTTAAAATCAAATTTAAGCAAACCTTAGCCAATAAAACTTTGAAGCAGGTAAAAATAACTTAGACATATCTTCTTAATTTTCTAATAAAAACGAAAATAGTAAATAATTTATGGTACAAGAAATAGACAAAGAAAGTGAAATTAATTTTATTGATTTGATTTAATAATAATAATAATTAAAGGAAAAGAACAGTTAAGAAAACAAATCTGAAAAATAAAACCTTAAAGATAAATTTAAATAATAGGTTAATCATCAAGAAATTGATTTTACGTTTTTTCTTAATAATTTTTGGCTTAAGAAATATTCTAATGATCATCTAAATCCTCATTTCGTTTGGACATAAATTTATTCTCACATTAAAGGATGCTCAAATGCTCATGAATATCCTGGTCATTATATTCCTAAAAGTACATTTTTAAATATGAGGAATAATTGTAAAGAATTCAACATTTTATATGACATCTTTGTTTAATATGAAAAGTGGAGAATAGATCAAGGATACTACGATTTAATGGACGTGGTTAATCATATCTTAGTATAATTAAAATAACATGAGTTATATATCCCATAAATTCATTATTTAATTATTGATGAAATTTAAGATTTGCCAGAAGCAATTATATTATTATTTGAAAAAATAACATCTTTAGGAACATTATACAGTGGTGATACAGCTTAAAATATATCTAAAGGAGTTGCATTTAGATTTTAAACGATTTAAGAATTATCACAAAAAATTGATTAGTAAGATGTATATCATTATTAATAATCAGAATAAATTCTTAAAACTTTAAATTAAAATTTTAGATCAAATTCTAAAATATTGAATTTAGCTAATTCTGTTGTTTCCTTAATTTAAATGTATTTTCCAAAAACTATTGATATTCTTAAGAAAGAATCATCCAATTTTCTAGGTGTTAAGCCTATTATTGTTAATGGAAGTTTAGATTTATTATTTTATTTGTTCGAAGGACTAGACAGCTCTGATATTCAATAGGAAATATATAAATTACCTATAGAATTAGGATTTAATTCTGTCATTATTGTAAAAGATTAACAATCAAAGAAAAATATACCTAATCTTTTATAACATATATTAGTATTAACTATTGATGAGGTGAAAGGCTTAGAATTTGAGAATGTTATTCTTTATAATTTTTTTACTGATAATTTTATTAGTGAATCTGAATGGAAACTATTGTAAACATGTGAGATTATAGATGAGGAAATGAATAAATAGGTTTTTTAAACTAGTTATACTAGATAATAAATAATTGATTATTATCCTTCTTATTTTACTGGGTATGATGATAAAAACGGAAATGTCTTAATCAAAAGAATGATATCATATTTAAAATATTACAATGAATTTTCTTATAGTAATAGTGGTTTATGCAGTGAACTAAAATAACTGTATATTGCAATAACAAGAGCTAGGTAGTGTTTATATATTTTTGATGAAAAGCCTTAAGCAAGAAGATGGATAGAAAATATTTGGAAAAATCTTGATTTAGTTAAAATTTTTGATTATACAAATTTTAATCATTAAAGTTTTTAATCTAATCTTAAGATTAAATCTAAATTATTATGGAAGGAGTAAGGTAAAATAATGTTTCAAAAACAATTATATGAATAATCTGAAAAGTGCTTTCAATTCTCTGAAGATTTTACTTTATTCAAAAAAGCCAAGGGTTTTAAATTAGCCACTGAAGGTTGTTAACTCATTTTATCTTTTTAATCATAATCTCAAAGATATCTCAAGTTAAATGATAAAAATTAGAAAATAAGTGAGTTAAAGTAACTGTATTTAGTTAAATTTTAGGAAGCTGCACAATTATTTTATGATACTCTCAATTTGAAATAAGCAGCATAATGTTTTTACTTTTGTGAATAATATGATAAGGGAGCCTAAATATATGCTAGTCTTGAACTTTTTTAAGAGGCAGGAGAAGCAGCCTATAAATCTGAATAATATGTAGAGGCAGCAAAATTCTTTTTATAAAGCAAAGATGTTACAAAAACTATAGACTCATATGAAAAAGCAAAAGAATATGAAAAAATTTTATAAGTTCTTTATTAAGAAAAGGATAAAATTAATAATGCCATTAGAGTAAACTTTTTAAATAAATATTTCCCAATCTTTTTAAAACAACTGACCATTTAAATAGAAAATAAATAAATATAAAATTATAAGTAAAATACTTTAGAAGAACTAGCAAGAAAGTTTATTATGTCTGAAATAAATATAGAAGAAAAAAGTTATCTTGATGATTTGAGGAACTCTAGTCAATTAAAAAATTAGTCTGAAATTTTCTAATTTGATTTTGAATCTTCCTAGAATAATCAATGTTATTCTCAAGATGACTTCTATTTTGAATTAGATTTAGATAAATATAATGAATTCCATAAAGAAGAGGGGTTCCAAACAGCCATAGAATTTTTAGATTAATCCATGATCTCTCCTTAAAGAGAGTGTACATTAAAAACTAATATTCAATGCATAAACTCTAATATAAAAATTTAAGATTCCGTAATAAAAAAATTATTTAAATATATAGCGATGTTTTCTAATAAATTTTAGAAGTCTTTGTTGAAGAATTTTCATTATGCAGAATAATAGTCAAATGAAAAGATTCCAATTGAGTAATTTGATTATACAGATGATATATTAATAGATCTTGATTAAATTGATTAATCATAAATACTTTATGTATTAGATGTCTTAAATCAATTTAAAAATTATCAATTATACGTTTTAATTTGCAATAGGTATAGTTTGTATGGTCATTTGATCAAATAATTAAGTAAAATTGCCATATCTTTATCTCCTTTATTATAATAAGCATATATATTCAAAATTTTGAACCAGTCTAACTTAGAATTAAGAGAACTATTAGTAAAAAAAGGGAAAATAGCATCTATTTAACTTCATTAAATATTTAAAATGATTGACTCTTAGTTTTTAACTTTTAAATTTAACTAAGAAGATTTGATTCCTTCCAAATTTTTAGGTACTGACTTTTATACTTTATTGATTCAACTTGGACATTGGAAACAAGTTATTTATTAATTAGATTTTCAACATTCACTCTCAGTTTGTTCATTATTTATGGACTTTAAAAGTTGGAAATGTATCTATTGGATGAATGTTATCTACTTACTTAATAATACAATATAATCTAATAATATTATGGATCCATAATAATTAAATTAGGAGTTAATTAAATTATAATAAGCAAAATAAAATTTAAATTTATGTTTCAAAAAAAACAGCATAAACTTTTAAAAATTGAATTTTGACTAACCTTTAAATAAATCAGAAATATAATATGCTATTATCAACTTAGAACAATATTATGATGAATAGATAACTTAATTATCTGCTAATTTTAAAATCCCATAATGGTTGTATTTTCGATAATCTACTGTATAGTTAGATTTCATTGAAAAAGTGGAGATAATAAATGGTTAAACTCATCATCTCCTATATAATTTAAGTGAAGAAATATTTAAGAGTGTTCTTACTGAAACTAAATTAAACTATTTAATAATCAATTAATTGATCTATAATATGGAATTAAATTATCCAAATTTTGATGATATATAATTATTTTAATCTGTTTATTTGATCTTATTCTATTGTTAATAAATTTTACATAATAAACCTTATTAATTAATCAATAAGATAGAGGATATTAATGTTAAATAGTTTAGTAAGTTAATAGAATCTTTAAATAAAATTATTAGCTTATTAAATACTAACTAAGATAATCTGTAGAAGTATCGCTCAATTATAATTCGAAGTATTTTGAGTTATTTTAAAGTGAGACAGCCAGATAATAACAATCTACTCCATCCATTTATTAATTCGTTAATAGTTCACAGATCATCAATTATTCTTGAAGAAATAATCAAACAAAAAGACTATCAAGACAATTTATTTTTTGCTGATATTGATTTAAATTTTGTACTTGCACCCAGAATGCTAATAATTTAAACTATAACAAAGAAAATATATTAAGAAATATAAGATTTAAATTATGCTAGATAAAGATCCTTTACTGATTTTAATTTTTATACCATTAGTGATTATTATAATATTGAAATTCATAATTAGAATTGGATGAGTATCTATTATTAAAATAATTAATTTCATTAATGGATGACAAAATAAGATTTGGTAACTGAAGAAATTTAAAAAGGTCAAAAATAATTATTTAAGAAATCAAAAATGGAAGAATTTCTTATAAGATCAGGGTTATTAAAATGGTTATTAAAAAATCCATATTTAAATTGCAATTCAAAATATTTATCATTTATTCTCAATTATGAAGGTTTATATAGATTGAAAAAGTAATATCAAAATACTTTGGACTTTCATAGTTAAATGATAAAATCTATAATCTTACTAAATTACTCAAATTGCAACTATTTTACTTATCTTTTTTTGAATAATAAAATTCTTTAAGGATTGGAAAATTAATATTCAAAATATCTAGACTTTTTTAAATTTACTTTATATAAAAAGTGGAATATGATAAATAAAGCAACTTTGTGTTTTTTTAATTACATATCAACTGCAAAGGATGATATGACCCAAGAAGAATTAATTTATAATTTCATTTTTTTATTTCTTAATAATATAGTTGGATTAAGTCTCAACTTCAAAGATAGATGTCAAATACATATTCCAAGATCATATGTTATTTATTTCAATTAATTAAAAGAGAAAAAGGAAAATATTTACTATCAATAAATAACTATTAATCCTATTTTGAACTAAGAGAATCTTTAAAAGATTTTAGAATAATTAATAAATATATGTAAAATTAATCCTTCTTTAAAATAAAAGAAAATATAATAATTAATATATATTTTGCTTATAAATTTAGATGATATTTCTTAAGAAATAAAATAATTGATAAATGATGAACTTTTCTAAATAGAAGAAACAAAAAATAATTAACGATTTAATGAATAATTAATTAATGCTATGAATAACCCTTTATAGATGAGAGAATTAATTTTATTGAAAAAAGACAATATGTCTAAATTGTTTAATAAACATGGTGAAGAACTATTTTCTATAGAGTTTGAAAACAAAACAGATTTGAACTTGCAAGAATAAGTATCTTAATAATGGATTCAATTAAAGAAATAATGTGAAAATTTAATAATAAAATCAAAAATTATTATTAAAGCTTATAGGATTTATAAATAAAAAAATAACACCTTCTAAACTATCCCAAAATTTAAATATGGAGAATATCATTTTACTTGTTATTTTAAAGGATCTTAATTTATTAATATCATTAATATTTGTATAAGTATAAGAAGCAAATTAATTTAAACATTCTACTAATCAAATAATCTAGAGTTAGATGTCATTTATAAGAATATAAATTAATTAAAACTATTATAGGAAATAGAAATTGAATTCTATAATTCATATCAATGTTTTAAATCTCAAAATCTTTCAAAAAATGAATTTATGCAATTTTACTCATGTTAATTGGAAAAATGTCAGCAAATTATGAAAGAATGTATCTTAATCAATAAAAACTCAAGTCATTCTTATGAAGATAAACTAGACTATAAATTAAATACTTAGTAGACACTAGAAAAATAGTATATATAAATATCAAATTCTGATTTATAAAAGTGAGAAAGATAATTTTAATAGTATGGTTTAATTATAAAACTATTTATAAATTAATATCTATTCTTCCCCAATGTATATCTTAAATGTATTCATTTTTTTAATAAAGGTTTTTCTACTCTAAAATATGTATCTAATAATGACTTACAAATTTGTCAAAGCCTCAAATGCATGTTTATTGTAGTTTAAACGAATATTAGAACATTGAAAAATAAATCCTCAATTTTTTTGATAAATTTTATTTTTAATTCAAAGTAATTTTAAGTAATTTTGAAGTTATTTCATTTTATTTAACAATTATTGTTCTAATTTAATTGCAAAATTTTAAATAATAATCTAGAAGAAATAAATTATTGTAGTTTGACTTAATCAAAATAACTATTAAATCATTAAAATGTAAGTTTGAGTGATTTTCTTTATTGATTAATTAAATAAGGTCTTCCTTACTTCATATTACTGTTATTTATTGACGTATAAAATCTGATTTAGTATTTTCATAAAATTGATAACTATAAATAACAGACCTAATTTAAGAAACATAACAAATTCGATTTTCATCTCTATAAGCTAATATCACTTATTCAAAAGTAAAATTAATCTATTTTGATTTTATAACTTTTGAAATGATTAAAATTATTAATAGATGATGAAATATAAGATCAAAATTAATATTTCATTTAAGGCTGAACATCTTGGTTTCTTGTTACATTTTTTTAAATTTAGTTCTTGATATTAGATTATTACTTTTTGGACTTAAGAATTTAGCACTAGAATTAATTTTAATAGGTTATAATAATTATTAATAGAGTTCTGTTCCTCTAATTTATCCATTTGACATCAAAGTAGTTAATATTTACTCTGAACGAGTAAGCAAAATCAATTAATGTTACAATTAATTCTTCAAATTACAATTTTTTTTTTAGAATAATAATATCTCTTTTACAGAGTTTTCTTCCTTTTCATTTGTTTAAATCCTCTTTTATAAACTACCTTATAATGAAAATTTTGATTCGCATTCTTTCAATCTTTATTATTCAGAATCATTCACGTTTAAACCAATAATAGGAAGTGTCTCTTTGACATATGGAAATGAAGACTCTTTTTTATTTTTATTTTTATTAGAATTTCTAATTTCTTTCATTCTTGTTGTTTAATAAGCTATAGGTTTTAAAGTTATTCTATCTTAAGATTTTTATTAATGGGTTCTGTTTATGGATTTTTAAGTTTCTGTGGTTTAAACTTCAGTTTATTGAATAGGAGGTTCAATAGTTTAAAGGGGAATATTTAAAAATTTATGATTTTATTATGATTTATCATTTTGTTCTTAAATTTTTTAATTATACATTTTTCTTTGATACCTATTAGTGCTTTGGTTTAATAATTCAGATTATTTTAGATCTAACGATTTTAGGGATGGTTTAATTAATCTTGTCTCTAATTTATTAATAGATTCATTTTCAGAAAATTGCAAATTCTTTTGAGTATCAATCTATTTAATTGTAGAGTCTTAGAGGAATTTTTATGATATATTTAAGGAAAATAACTTTGGAGTTTATATAAGATCTGAAGGTATTCTGTCGCATATTTATTCATTAAAATTACATTTGGGAATAATTTCTTGGGATTCTTATACTTCTTTTATTTGATTGAATAATAAAGATTCAAAATCTTTAATTGTCTAAATAGGTGTAAATTTACAAGAAATGTCTTCACAATTTTGTGGTTGTAGAAATTTAAGATTTGAATCAATTAAAGATGATGTCACTTTATTATCACATAATTATTTGATTTATGCATAAAACAATTTTTTAATTTCTTTAAGGGAATCTTCATTGTAAATATCTTCAGGTTTGAGTTCATATTATTTGATTTTATTTGAATATCTTTTAATTGTATATTAAACTAATGAATTCCTTTACATAAGTTTATTGAATTTATATTCAAAGCCATTTTTTAAAGATTCATAATTAAGTATTGGTTAGATGAGATTTGAATTCATAAATTAAAATGGAGGGATATCTTCTAAACTTGTAATGCTTTATTAAAGTTCTTTATTTTAATATCTTACTGTTGTTTTTGGAATATGTTATTTTAAATTAAGAATTAGGTATGGTGTCATGAAATCATTGTGTTTAGGAAAGAAATATTTATCTTAAATAGTTTAAATGTAGGCTAGATCTATTTTAAAATTCATAAGTTTAGGCATAATTGGTTCATCTATAAGTTTTACAGATTTAGTAATTTTGGCTACTTCTATATTGAGACGAGTCTACATTACAAAATAATAGTTTACTCTTTGTTATTTAAATACTTCTTCTATTGTCACTCCACCAAAGTTTATTTGCTTGATAACATGAATAAATTTTATATGTTCTTTTATTTATAGAGCAGAATTTGCTGGGAAGTGAAATTTGAAATAAGAAAATGTTAAATTTGCTATTTATAGAAAACTATTCTGAAAGTAGTCTAAATCTTATTATGGCCATCTTTCTGTTTTTAGAATTCTATTTTCAGATTTTTGATTCTGTGAATCAATTTAATAAATTTGTGTGTCCTATTCAGTTGCATTATCTGTTATTTGCAACATTTTTGATAGTAATATTAGATGTTCTCTTTTCAGAAATAATGACACTATCTTAGTTTTCATGTAAATATAAAATTATATTTAATTCTTATATAATAGTTACTCAATATATTTAGAATAGTATAAATTTTAGAGACACATTCTAATATTAATATGATAACATATATTAAGTATTTCAATATTACTTCTCTCATAGAGTAAGAATGAGTTCGATTTTAAAATATTAAATTAAATAATTATTTATGAGATCGAATTCAACAGCTTATACACCTTAAAATCCAGAAATCTTCCATAAAGGACACATCCATTTCTTTGATTTATTATCTTCATTCCATGGATTGGATGATCAACCAGACTACCCAGTTTAATAATAAACAATATAGGATAAACTTAGAAATTAATACCTTCATGATAATAATTGGGAAGATAGTATTAAACAATATATAATCATTTAGAATTATGTTATAGAACATGTTTCAAAATATAAGAAAAGGATTATGTTTAATTCTGTTTGGATAAGAAATGCTCAGGTACACCATATTTGAAAGCAGCTCAAGTTTTGGGTTATGTTAAAACTGGAAATCCAACACCTAAAGCTCATGGACACCATCATCATTGATGAGGCATTAATACATAAACAATAAATTTATCAAAATTATGGTATTCTTTAGGAATTCATATAAATATCTTTTTTACTTATTTATTTGAAATTCAGTATTGTGATCAATTCTTTAATAGAACAACTGAAAATATAAATATCTGATCAAATTATAACTAATATGTAGTTCATTTTCTATTTTAGAGTTTATAAGAAAAATTGAAATTATAATAATAATAAAGAGTTTAATTATTTATAATAATGAGGGATTTATATATAGTAATATGGAACTATAATATTCTTTTATTTAAATGGTTGATTTTTATATTGATTTTGATTCATATCAACTATTTCATTTTATACATAATGGAAAAGAGAAGAGCAATCAGTCTTATTTTTGTAAATGAAAATTAGATATCAAATATAAAGAGTGCAAAATATATATAACATAAAAACACACTCTCATTATGTTGGAACATAAATTTAATATTAAGTATAATAATAATAAGAAAATTTTGTAATTTATTGGACAATTAGATTTCTAAATCCTTATAAATAGGATTTCTAGTCAGATATAGTAATAATTGAGGTTAAAAATCTTAATTATAATCTGTTCAAGTGTGAAAACTCAATCTTAAACATTATAAAAGGTTCAATTATAAATAGTTTGATTAGCATATTAATATTCTAATTAAGTCATCTAATGTAAATTTTTCATTATTTTAAAAAAAAAAAAACCTTAAGAAATTTCTAGAAATAAATTTCCACATATGCATTTTTGATACTTATTAACCTAGATAACTAATATAAAAATTTTTTGACTTAATCTTTTTAATCTATGAAAAGGAAGAACAAAAATTTTACTATTTTTATCTAGAAAGAAATGTTAATTTCTTAATTTTTCATATACATTTTTTAATTTTTAATGCAATTTATACATTTTTTAATTAGCTATTTCATTTTTATTAATCAATTATCAAGATTAAATGTGTAATATTACAATTATTGCGTATTATCGTAATAACATAACATTGATCTGATATATCTCTAAACATATTTTTTAATTAATGATTGTTCATTCCCCAAACTTTAAAATAGAACATATGGCCCCCTTAAGTCAACATTAAAAAGTATTAATTGAAGAGGACCCTATTATTGATATAATTGAATACAACTAAACTAAAATCTCATTCAATGAAAAATTAATTGTATGTGATTACAAACCATGGCAGACTGTTGTTTAAATAAGAAAAACAATTGAAAAACTTAAAGGATATTCAAATGTGCATTGGATTAATCCAATCCTAGATTCTTGCCAAAAAAACAATTATAAATCTATTTTAAAAAATTCTACAAAAATGTAATCCAATCTGGTTTGAAAAAAGTATGATCCATATTTATTCTATATATCATTTAATCATATTAAAGAAAAATTAGAATAGTTATTTAAAGTGGAATATTTTGTATATAAGACTATTTCACAGAGGAAAAGATTCTTAACCAATATAACTAAATTAGATAACGAAAGAACAAAATGTTAAATGACAAAAAGTAAATTTTGAAGAATAAAAGTTAAAAATGATTATGATATTATTTAATTAATATTCATAATATTATGGGTTAAAATGAAAACAAGTGAACCTTTTAATAATTCTAACAGAAGTTTTTGATAATAATTATATTAATTTCAACATTTTTTGTTCTCAATTCTCTGATATATAAATTCCAATCAAAAGACTAATAATTGCTATAGTAATCAATTAAAATAAAGTAAATTTAACTTAATCATCTTTATCATTATATTCATCAAAATTAATATTCTATTTTGCTTTAAATATAACGATCTATTTGTTAAGTTCCCTAATATCATTTATTAGAGTCTACTACTAATCAGACAATTAAAATATTGATTGTTCAACTTGAAAATTTTAGGACACTTACATAGAATCCTTCATTTTTTTTTAACTTACTTATGTATTGAAAATTCCTGATTTTGGTGAGTTTTCGCTTTATTTTAATTATGAAATATGTGATAAATACATTGGAATTCTGCGATCACTGGGTAAAGTTATCTAATATAACTGTTAGTAAAATAATTACATATGAAATAGTTTCTGATTAAATAAAATCTTACACTTACAAAATTATTATCGGAAGATCTTTTATGCGATCTCTTACTAATTTGAATTAATCCATGATTTCATATTCATCTCTAAGCTCTTAAGGTTTTTCGATATTCATTGAAATTATTTTAATTCTTATAGCCTCTATTATAAATAGAAATTATACTATCAAATACAGGTTCTCGTGCGATCAACTTAATAGATAGCATTTATTCTGGATTGAGCAATCCAACAAATGGATATGATTTTATTAAATCTGAAGCATTAGACATTACTTTAAAGGCAATGCTTAAATCATATAAAAATTTAAAATACTATTTTTCTCGATTATCATTCATTACATGATAATCGTTGATTTTATTTTAGATTTTAATTTTTGAATACCAAATTTTATCCTTAGATGGAAGGTATTTCATTTTAAAACTTAATTGCGAATTTTTAGGGTATAATAAAGTTAGATAAGCTTTCTAGTCATTCATAATTATTAAAAATAATTGTTATTTTAATAAACTACAAATTTGAATGTAAAAAATGCTGTGACCAATAAAAATTATAAAAATGGTATTATACCTTATATTTCAAACAATAAATGAATAAATTTAAAGTTTCCAATTTCTTTTTAAGAGCTTTTAAATAATGATGAATTTGAAATTCGATAAACATGAATTATCATTTGTTAAAAATTACATACATAAGTAACTAATTTAGAAGATGAAATCCTAATAACTTCAATTTAAATAATATTTTAATTGATTTACAATAAAATCACTGTTACTCTTCAATATCAATTTTACTCAAATAAACTTTCTACTCATAAATATATTTTAATCTATATTATGATTCTAAGTAAAATTTAAGATAATTAGAGAAAGTATCTGTTACTTAGGAGCAACATGCCTTAATATTTTATTGAATTCATTTAGAATTTTATAAATTTTAAATAACATTTATAAGTTATAGCAAGAGAACATCTAACTTTTAATACTTGTATGACAGAATCATCATTTTTTAAAATAAATATAATTCTATTTTTTTATTAGATAAATAATGTAATAAAAATTAGTAAATTTGAAAATTTATATTAGATTATTAATAAATTTTCAAATAAAATCAAAATTCTAACTACTCAATTTTTTTTTTTTTTATCTTTTTCTAGGTTACAACCTACCTTCCAAAGGTTATTAATTTTTTTTTAATTTATGTTTTTGTTGAATATGACCACCTAGCTAGCATGGATGTTAATATTAGATATAACATTCCCCACATTAGTAAGGATTTTAATCATTCTCTATAATATAATTATGTTTGATTGTTTCTGTTCGTTTCTTTATTGGTTTCTCATTTGAATATTCGCTCTCTTTCATGTTTTCAGAAAAATTTAATTAATTACAAGAATGCTCTGTAGGTTAAAACTCATTTGAATATTCCATTTCTATTTAGTTTCTTGAGAAATTTAATAAATTACAAGGATCCTCTGTAATTTTATTTTGTGTTCTTTAAAGAGGTAAGACATCATCCTAAAATTCGTTCACTATATTGTATAAATCCTTGAACAAATCGAGTAATTTAAGGGTAGACAATGGTATTTCAAATAAAAAATCAAATTAATTCATAATATTTATTATTACAAAAATCAAAGTTCTTTATATGATATTTATATTAATTAAAAATCTTAATTCTTTTAAAAAAAATCAAAGTACGTAATATTACAATTAAATTGTATGATAAAATCTTCATAATCATTCTGATTTTATTTTTTAGATGTAATAAGCATTAGACTAAAATGATATTAAATAAGATTTTATACTTAGTTATTTATTTTTAATTCATTCTTTTCTTCTTTTGAAATTGAGATCAGATCTGGATAAAATCTTACATTTAAGTATTCTTTAAATTTCTTTTTATAAATACTACGTAACACTTGAATCAGCATTTACCAAGGTTTAATTTTTGATAGAATAATACAATAATTATTTTAAAAGAATCATTATTTTAAAGTATAATTAGAAAGTCTGAATTCAATATCAACTGATAAAATAAAGGAATGTATTTACATTTGAGTACCTCAAAAGAAAATATTCTAATTATCTATCTTCAACATCAATATGATGAGATTAGGATCTATTCAGATTTCTATTTAAAATTATACTTTTTATTGAAATATCAATCTTTACTTAAACAAATATTTTTATTTTCACCCAAAAGTTATTGTTTCTACAAATAATATACTTAAATATTTGCTGTATTTAATATTTTAATAAAAATTTTGAGTTTTTTATTTGAATTTAATAAAAAAGTGCCAAAAGAAGCAGAAATGTGAGTATAAACTCATTTATATCTAATTACTAAGGTTTTATTGATCTATTGAGTTTTATAAAAAGAAATTCAAGTTTTCTGTCCTAAACAAAATTAAGAGTGGACCTGATAATATATTAACATTTTTTAAGATAGATTATGCGATATTAAAAGATAAAAATAGAAACAAACTTTGGTGATGTTTAGATTATTAATTAATAGTGAATTGATAATTGTATTAGAATATAAAGATTTTGATTAAAATTATCGATGCATGCAAAAATTTTGCAGTATTTAAAACTAAAATTTGATCATATTATTTTCCTTTTATCAGCAAACTATATTCTTTCACTTAGATTACGACTATGTTTGGTAGAAGAACCAGAAGATTGTTCTGTTGATGAGGAATTTACATGATAATAAAATTCATATCCTTAGAATTGATCTAAAAATCTATTTATTTTTACCTTGTATGTTTTAATCTTTTAATAGAATGATATTTGATTAAATTAATTCATTATTTTCTTCATCTTCTAAAATAATTTGCTTTTGATCAAAATTATCTTCAGTTGCCTAAATTAAATTATGTTAATTAATACATTAGGAATGAAAGGAGGATTTAGAGATTTATTTTATAATTTATCCCAAGGGAATTAAGAAAACCAAGGATGATCTTTAATTTCTTGACTCCCTTAATATCCTAATCGATTTTAAGGCTTTCGTTATAATAACTAAATAATAATGATGATAACTTACCTAATTTATCAAATCAACTGCATCCAAAGACCAATCATCTGGAACTTCACTCTTCCTTATCTAAACCTACTTAGCTAAGATTTAATCTCTTATTTCTTATCTAGATCTTCCTAAATAAGGTCTCTAAAAATAACATTCATATTTTACTCTCCCAAGCATGAATTCATAAGCTATAACCCCTAAGGCAAAATAATCAACAGCATAAGTATGATTTTATCTACAAATGACTTCAGGAGCTAGGTTATTATAATTATGAATGATATACCCATATAACCTGGTGTTCCACTTGTGTCAGAGCTATTATCAGTTTTGGCAATCCTAGCAATTCCAAAATCTGTGATATGAACATAACCTTTTTCATCAAGAACCAAATTTTCTGGTTTAATATCTCTATGAATAATTTTATTTGAATGAACGTACTCTAATCCCAGTAATATACAAGCAATGAAAAATTCTATTTGAATGATTTTGATAATACTTGTGGATTGTTCATTAAATCTTCTCATTTTACCTATATGATATCTTAAGTCTCCTCCTTTCATATAATCCATTACTAAATAAAGATTTTCTCTATCTTGATAAGCATAATTCATGTTAACTATAAAAGAATTTTTTAACTAACTTAATAATTATCTTTCATTCATTACAGAATGTACACTTTTCTTTGTAACAATTCTATGCTTAATCAATATAATACAATGCTTTAGACATTTCCTTCATTGCAAATGTCAATCCTGTCTTTTTATGTTGAACTTTCCAGACTTTTCCAAAACCACCTATTCCAATGACGAACTCAAAATTAAATGCATTTCTGTTAAAGAAAATTTCTCTATTTATTTTAGGGCTTATTGATGAATGAACAATCTCTTTAAAGTTCATGAACTATTAACTTGGAAATTTAATATGTTTCTTAGGTAATTGTAATTTAGTCTCAGCTGTTACTTTTATATTCTCCTTAGCTTTTGCAAGCCAAACTTAAATTTATAAATTATTAACTGACTAACATATTATAATCATATACTTCACTTAATTTTGTAGGTTTGATTATTCGAGTTAGGTTATTAACATCAATCTAAGATCCTTTATGACTATGTAAGTTTTTCAAACTATTTAATCCGGAAGTAACTGGAGAGATACGTTAACTACAAGGAATAAGTATTGGACTTCTAAATTAAGAGAGGCTATTTTGTTTTAGTTTTCGTTAACTCGTTGAATTAATAAGCATTTACAACAAATTAATATTATTATTTATAATGTTTAAGTTGATCATAAATATCATTTTTATCTCTTAATTATTAGTGATAGATAACAATTTGTTTGTATTGCAATAGTTTTTTAAGTTTTTATAATCAGAAATTTGGTGAATGATTTTAAATAAAAGGAAATTAAAACCTTATTTTCATTCACTTTTATATTATAAATATTAAACATATATAGATGTTCAAATAAGATTAAAATTAAAATTAGGAAATTCATTATTATATTTTTAAAGTAAATTTGACTTTTTTGAGATTGTGTTATTTAGTTAAAATCTGATTTCTTTTTCAGTTTACGGATTCCTTTAACTAATGGAAACAGATAAAAAGAAGTACAAAATTAAATAACCTTGTCTTACTCATTATTAATATTTTTACTAATATTAAATAAATTTATGAAAAAATGTTTTTTTATTAATTGTTTAGAGTAAATTATATTACCTAAAAAAATCAATTTTTGTGAGTTTATAATACTAAGTATAATGATGCGTTTATATTAGAAGAAAACATAATTAATTTAAAATAATGATTACAACCTATTGAGACTTCATCATTATGAACATTCATTTACATCATGAATTTGATTATAAAAAGATTTTTAGATTAGCAATTGTTAATTATAAATTATTTTTAAATGGAGGAAACTCGAATTAAACACAGGAAAGCTTCAAAAAGCTCGAGTGTTCTGTCAATGTTAGCAATCCAAAGACCAGACAGCACATAATCAAGTTTATAAACAATTGTTGGAATAGTAAATTCAATGGTTGGATCATTATGCTTAGTATTACCCTTGGTATTTTTGAATTATGGAGTAATATCTTGCACAGCGATAATGATTATATTGGGATTTGTTCAATATAATACTTGTTCTCTTTTAATACTTCATCTTAAAGATGATGAAATAGATACTGAACATATGATCAAGAGACTTTTAGGGAAATCTTGGATGTAAGCATTTAGATTTTGTTCTGGCACTCTATTATTCATAGTTGGTATAATTTACTTTTAACTAATCAATCTCACATTATATCCAATTATAACATACATTTTAAGCTACAAAGATATTGAATATGCAGATTCAAGTGAAAGTTTTGTATTTAATATGTATTTATTACTTTATACAAAATAAGGTATTCAATTTAATGGTAGGCTTTGATAGTCTTTCTTCCACTATCAACATTACTGTTAATCAAGGATATTACAACAATTGTTAAAATTGCTCATTATGGAGTAATTGCATTATTTGCATATGGAATTTTTATTATTTATATATTTATTGTTAATCTGACAAGTGAGGATATTTCATAAAAATTTGAATTAATAACTTTATGGTCATGGGAATTTAGTTAACCTGCTGGTTAATTTGCTTTGGCCTTTATGATTCATAATGCAATAGGATAATTAATGAAAAATAATGAAAAGAGAGATAACAATTCTAGAGATTTAGCTATAGCTTATACAATTGCAGGGATTATATATGGGATAGTGGGAATCTTTGGTTCTATTGGAATTCTAGTAATAAATAAAAGTAATTTAGGGTTATGCTAATGTAAGTGATGCTTAAACTATTTTGAACTGTTTTAAGAAATCAGATATAGAGATTATTATAATAGAAAGTCTATTTTTAGTTCATTTAGTTACAGCATTTCCAATATTTAATAATATTAGCAAATACTAGATTTTGGAAGTGCTTTATCATAAGAAAGAACCATCAAAGCTTGTATATTGGGGATTTAGCATTTTGTTTATGTTGTTATGTTTAACAATTCAAATTTTGAACATTCCGGTAGGAGTTGTGATTTCCTTTGATGGAGCAGTCTGTGGGTTTTTATTGGTCTACATAGTTCCTATTAGTTTGCATCTTAAATGTTATTACACTTAGAATAAGGTCACTTTGATAGGGGATGAGGATGATGAAATTGATACTCAGGCAAAGTGTGTGAATCATAAGGATAAGAATTCAATACCCATGTTTGTTAGGATTGCATTCTATACATTGATAATGGGGATTGGAATATACAATTTATTTGTATAATTTTATGATATATTTAAATCCTGATATTAAAATAAAATTAAAATATTTAATATGCTACAATTAATTAGGGTAGGAAAGAGACAGTTAATATGTGTTCCTTCATTTAATTATAAATTAAGAAGGCCAGCCCCAAAGATGTCAGAATATGATAAGGAAAGGATTGAATATAAGCATTTAATGAATTAGGTAGGAAATTAGTGATATCAAAGTATAGGTCAAGAATCGTCAAGGACTTTTGGGAAGAATAAACCAAAATTGAAAATTAATATATTGACGACTATTTGGCAAAAGAAAAAGCAAAATAAGAGAGACTTGATATTCATAGGAGAAATTAGACTGTTATCTAAACATTTAATGCAACATAATAATTTAATAAGTTATAAGACATTAGAAGAGTTAGAAATGAAAGAGTACAAAAAATATCTAGTTGAATAAGATATTAAAAAAATGAATAGACAATAAATAATTAGAGTATTAAATGAAGAATCCAAAAATTGGATATCAGATAAAAATTCATATGAGAAATTCGTAGGAAATCTATTAATTCCTGATACTGTTTTAGATGAAATGTCATATTATCATGATTTATAAGAGAAAGCAATTCTTTATGAAACAGCTTAATATGATGAAATTGATAAGTATTTAATAAATTAATATTCAATTAGATTAAATGATCCAAACATTTAGTTAGAATGGAAGAATAGACTTGGTATGCCATTATATCAAAGAATAGTTACTTTAATCAAATTTTTAAAATAAGATAATGTCTTAGGTAATTTAAAATTTGAATGGGATACTTGTCAAGCAATCATTTTTGACAGATAAAAAATTAAGTGAAAAAGAAATGGCTGAATAATTAGACAAAGTAAATGGTGCATTTTAAACTGTTATTGCATAAAAAATAGAAGAACTTGAAACAAATCCAGTTAAAAGATTATAAGAAATGAATAAATAACTTATAAGATTGTATAATCTCTTGGAATTATGGGATAAATACATAACTATTGTAAAAATGGATAACTCAACTGCTCAATAAATTATGTAAGCAGCCAAAGCTTAAATTAATTTATTTGAATCAGAAGGAGGAAAAGATTATATGATCACCTCTGATAATAGTCTTGTTGAGTAGTTGGATGGAAAAGAAACTCAAGCTAAGGAAGAAAAAGATGATAAATATATCAGTGCTGATGAAACACATACAGACAGTGAAGATATTGATTTGGAAAATTTATCGAAGAAGAAAGAAACTAAAGATATTTATGGTGGCAGAACTACCAAATCATATGAATTTGATACAGAAAGAATTAAGGATTAGGACAAAGAGTTTTCATAATTAGTTGAAGAATTGTTTGCTAAGGCTGAAGCTAAAGCTAAGGAATCTAACCTAGAATTTGAATCTAATTATAGAAAGAATCCTCATTTAAAAGTATTTTATAATGACAATCTAAATGCTCCTAATGTTCCTGATGCTAAATCAGTTTTTGAAGGCGTAGATTTGGAACAATTATTCCCTTCTGAAATTCTCAATGATGAAACCAAGACTCCTTATCTTGATTTCAAAAATGTAGAAGATATAGAAAATCATTATTATGAATTAGTAATTTCATCTCATTTATTCTTCCTAGAAAGCTATTTATAGTCTAAGAAAATAAGGTGAATAGAATATCCTTGTTAATCCAGATGTATAAAAATTCAACACCACAATCACTGCCCAAACTTACAAATAATTACTTAATAATCTTGTTGTGCCAGGAGAGTATTCAAAATTGAAATAAGATACTTAAAAATTGGTTGATGCAGTAGGAGAGATTAAAGTCACTGATGCTGATTTCTTATTAAAGATCTGGAATTATTATAATTGATGATTAATAAGAATATGTATAAAATAAAAAAAAGCAATATTCAAACATGTATCCTCAATCAAAATCAAATTATATTTAATAAATAATTTTAATTTATTTATGATTAAAACCTATGTAAAGAGGGCCCTCCTTTAGAGGTATATATCCACAACTGGCTGTCTTTATGAATTTTCAGAGTCTTAGGATACAGAAACGAAAAAGACAAGATTAAAATATACTTATGAAGAATATTAAGTAATCAATAGATAAAAATAATGTAATACTCTAATTCATATTAAGGCAACTTTATATTAAAAAGGATGTTATTAAATTAACATAGGTATAAACCAAACAAAGAAGAAATGTTCAAAAAAATTAATTAATATTTCAATCCTAAAAAATAAAAGGCAGAAGAGCCAATTGCTGAGACACAGGAAGGGGAAGAAGGTACAGAAGGTCAAAAACCAATTATAAAAATATCTCGTATTAGTAGAACTAGTAAATAGAGAATCTTTAGGGAATTAGTACATGAGAGGAAGCTCTTCAAATACAAAAGGGATTACATTTTTAAAAACAAAATAAGACCATATAAACCAACTAAAGAAGATATCATAGAATAAATGAATAGAGAGCTCACAGGTTAACAATCGATATCTAATCCAAATTTATTTGATACATTTAAACAAAAATAGAGAGACTTTGAAAATTATAATTTGACAAACCTCATTATGAGATATGATAGTTTCAATCCTTAGAATGTTTATGAATTTTTGAAATCTCATTTTACAAGTGGACTTTATGGATTTATGAAAGAAGAATAATTTACGTAATTTTATCAATATTTATAAATAGAACTTTAATTTTTAACAGACCATCCTTTTAAATATATCTTAATAAATTACCTGAATAATTCTTTATTCATTATTAAAAGTATTTAAATCCAGAACATATTAATTAAATTATTAAAGAGATAGAATATAAGAACATTAAATTTTTACCAATTCTAAGATTTTGTGAATTGAAGAGCAAAGAATTATATTTTGAAAGTCAAGAAAGGTTTGATACTTTTCTTAAAAAAGTCCCAGAATAGGATTAATTATTGATATCATATTTCTTTTTTAATGAAAACAGTTCTAAATTACTTAACTATGAATCTTTTCTAAAAGGAATTTTAGATATCTAATGGGGTGGTTAAGTAAATTAGGAATCATTAAAACAATAACTTGTTACTTTGCTTAATGTCAAATTTAAGATTAATTTAAATAAGGAATTGTAATTGTATTTAGCAGATTTATTTTTTGGATCTGAAACATTTGATAAAGCAATTGTTGCTATTGCATTATAATTTTTATTGTTATAAAGATTGGCACATGATTTTCCAATAAAAGATATTTTAGAAAGTTTTAAATAGACTATGGGAGATGAAAGATATGCCTTTTATTTAGAATAAGAATTACCTTAAATTCTATCAAATTTAAATGTCAAGACCTATTATTCATAGTACTAAAAAGGACTAATCGAGTATCAACAACACAAATCAAGTAAATATTTTTATAATTATAGAAAAACCCTTGACCATATAAAATTATTCAAATCTTGATGGAATATTCTTAAAAGGGAAATATATTGAAGTTTCGCAATTCTAAATCCGTTATAATCCAAGTTCATCTAATTTGATATACTCTAATCAAACCATAGCTTATGATGTCAAAGAAAATGCAATTAAGGAAGCTGTTTTACAGAACTCTTCATTGTTATTAGAAAAAGAATTATCTTCTCTGTTTTACTATAAAAATTATAAATCTAATATTGTTGATGTTGCACATAGAGTAGTTTATAGGAAAAAGCTATTACATAAAAACTTTTTAAAATATAATTTAACATAGCAATTCCTTCAAAGAAAGAGAAAATTGAGAAAATATAGACCAAGAGGAGAATTACAAAAAGAACTAGCTGATCTCTAAAATCGTTTAAGAAAACATAAAAGATTTTAACCACTTTTATAAACTATTTGTCCAGTAGAAGTCTAAGAAGAAAAAGCACCTGCTGAAGAAGGATAAGAAAAACCATAAGAAGCAGCAAGTGAAGAATAACCATAAGAAAAAACTTTGGAGGAAGAAATCTTTTCTATTACAGAAGAGAAAAGACAATATAATTTATTAAGACTTGCCAGGGTTAAAACTTTTACAAAATTTACTAAAGAGTTACACAATGCAATAATTGAAAAACATCCTTTGATTAAAGAATATAGAGAGAAATAATTTGTTCAAAAAACAAAATCAAACTTTTGTACTTAAAAATATTAAGAAATTCCAAAAGATGAAGGAACAGGTTTCATGAATTATTTAAAATCTGTTGAATCAATTGATTTAGAGGTTAAATAATAAGAAGAATTAAATTAACTATAATAATAAAAAAAATAATAATAGTCAAGAAAACATGGAAAGATCCTTTTAGAAAGAGGAGAGACACAATAACTTAAATCCATATTTTCAGAGGATAGTGATAAGTAATATATATTAATATTTTTTTAGTTTAATCAAAATCAGATAAGAATAGAAAAAATAATCGGATATGTTCCAAAAAGTAGAATAACCATAAAGATTTAGAAAAACTAAAGTTAGTGATACAAATGAATTTGTACATAAATTACCCTTTGAAAATGCTGAATAAGATAAACCAGTTGTCCCTTAATTATAAGAGCAATTTGTAATTGATAATTAATTGTACAATACAGATTTAAGTGCTAAAGCTCATTTTTAGATTGAATAATTATTTAAAGAAGATCAATCAAGATAATAATTAGTCGAAGATGTTTAAACCTTTTTAAGCGGAATCAAATAGAGTGAGGATGGATATCACTTTTATTTGATATCTGAACTTATATAGGCATTAGAAATTAAAAACCTTAAGAGTCCAAAATTATCTTTACTTAGATCATTTGCTAAGTAAAAAATAAAATTGAAGTAAATGAAAAGATTAAAGTCAAATATACTACATAATATGGAGATATTGAGAAGAATTATGGAAAATACATTAGTTAGACATGTGCACCATTCTCTATTGGGTCTAAAGGATACAATTATTTATTGGATTTTATTTTGTAAGAAGGAAATTATAACAGATTATTATATAAGAGAATATTAGCACATTATTGTCTTTATGAGACAGCGCTTTATGATTCAACATTTGAAAAGATTACATAAATTACAAAGAATAATAAAATTCCATAAACTTGTGCTGAATTCTTTTATGCATTTTTATCAACTAAAATAACAATCAATTTTACATAGATGAGAAAGATTGTTAATTTATTATATTAATTTAAACATTTTGAAGCAGAAGCTGAGTAATTGATTATTGGATTTTATTTTGCTTATTAATGGCAATTAAAGTTTGAAGAATTATAACCAATATTTTAGAGATTAATAAATTAGAATAAGAGAGATAGGTATATGTCTTTGTATGAATCTTTGAAAGATTAATTAATGGGAAGAAAGTTGAGATAAATTCCCACATAAGATCCAGTTGAAGTCAATAAAATTATGACTGAATACAAATAATTATAGAAAGATTAGCTTAAAGAGTTTGTAAGAAAGTTTTCCTTATTATTGTTGGAAACCAAATTACCAGATGATGCAAGATTGGTTATCAATGATGCTAAAAGATTTAGATATTAATATGATATACTTGATTATAAACTTTGGCTTTTATCTCATGTCAACTTCTTTGAAGATGCATTAAAAATTTGGGCTGATTATGGTGTCAAATTTCCAAATGTTTATGATCTTACAATGTTTAAAGCATTTTTAACATTATTATAATAATAAGAAACTGCACATGAATCAGATGATACTAAGGCACTATTTTAAGATGTTATTCGAATTTATATCTTTGAAAAGAAAATTCCATTAGATCATGATTTAATATTTGAAATTACAAATACTTATAAGAGATTAAAAGAATTTACAAGTTATTAGAATTTCATGAAGTTCTTATTAGAAATTAGATATAAATGTATACCTTCACATAAGTTCTTGTTTTATAGAATGATGAATTTTACAGAAATAGATAGTGTTAAAGAAACAATAAAAGGAATTGTTGACATTCTTTTTAAAGATGAATAACATAAAAGAAAGGATGGCAAATAAAAATAAAATAAATAAGAAGAGGAAGTGAATTATGATCTTGGTAATAAAGGTCCAAATCCTTTACATATTTAAGATTTGACTAAAGAAGTAATTTTACATATTTTAATTTAGAATAAATCAAATAATAAGAAAAAGAAAGGTACTCTAGTGAGAGGTGGCAAAAGTAAGTTTTCTCAAATTGAAACCGATGGTTTAACTGATAAAAACTCAGAAGAAGAAGCAAAAAATGCAAAAGATGGTAAAACAACAAAAGATGCCAAAGCAACAAAAGAGTGAGCTATAAATTTAGTGTATAAATATAGTAAAATAATATGAATAAAAATCAAGAAATCATCAATTACCCACCTGATAAGAGAATTTCTTCTTATACCTTCAGTCTCAAAGCTATAATTGGGAAGGGATCTTATGGAATGGTTTATTTAGGAAAACATGAGATTACTTGTATATATATTAAATTTATTCATAGAAAAATTAGTAGCAATTAAAGTTATTGATCGAAGAAATGTTGATTTTGATATCCAAAGCTAAGAAATCGCTATAATGAAACAATTAAATCATCCAAACATTGTTTAACTAATTGATTTTGTAATATCAGTTAATAATTTGTACATTATTACAGAATATTGTAATGGAACTGATTTGAAGACTTATCTAAAAGAAAATAACCCATTAAGTGAGGAATCTGCACTAAAAATTATCAAAAGTATTATAAGAGGGTTGAAATGCATAATCTAAAATAATTTCATTCATAGAGATATTAAACCTGCCAATATTTTATTTGACAATGATTAGGTGAAGATTGCTGATTTTGGATTCTCTAGAAGAATCAATAATACAATGACTTCCATTGTTGGAACCCCTATTTATATGGCTCCTTAAATTCTATTTAAATAGGAGTACACTTCTAAATGTGATATCTGGTCTTTGGGAGTCGTTTTCTTTGAATTATTGTTTGGAAAATTACCTTGGATGGCTAGTGATATTATAGACCTTTTAGATAAGATATAAAATTAATGCTTAATAATTCCAAATAAACCAAAAATTAGTTTAAAATCTATGAAATTTTTATAAGGTTGTTTAGAAAAATAGGAGAAAAATAGATTCAACTGGTCTGATATCTTTGACTTTTTAGCTTAAAAAGAAAACTTACAAATATAAATTAATTCCTTTCATGAAAATAACTAGAGCTTTGATAATAAAACATACAAAATTTATTATTTTAATAAAACATTTAGGGATAGAACCAACTCCAGCAAATTTCATTATGGTAAATCAAATGATTCTTTAGAAAATCAAACAACTTCGTAAACTAAAAGAAAAGATACTTCAAAAACAATATTGAAAAATCAAAATTTATAAAATATACGTAGAACCTAATCTAAATTTGAAAACTTAAAATAAAATTAAAACTCAACTATAATAATCAAAAAACATAATGTTTCTTTCGCATAAATTATCACGAAAGTATAATTAAATACTGTTTAGGATTGTTTAAAACCTCAAATAAATAAATCAGCCTCTAAAAGAAAAACATAAAATCTATTATAGATTATTGAATATATTAATACACTCAGCAATGAAGCCTTTAAAAAAGGATATCATACTTTATTTACGATTTTATTAAATCAAAAATCAAAATTACTACTTAATTAACTAAATCTAGAGAAAGAGATAAACTATATAAAAGAATGGGTGAAATTATCAATTGATTCTTCATTGAAAAAGAAAATGGAACTCTATTTAAAATGGCTCAAACTTCAAGCATTTTAAAAAGAAAATTAAAATCATAAATTAGGAAATTTCCACTCTAGTTGATAAGCTTAATTACTATATTTACTAAATTTATAAATAACAAAAAGTTAATCATTTTAATTAAACATACACTTCTTTAGGAGTCAATTTATAAATAGCTCTTTTATAATATTATTAATTATTCAATCCTATTTTTTATCATCTATTCTTCCAATTACAGGATATCTGGCATAAAAATAACTAAACCAACTATTCATATTTTCTATTTCATCTTCTGGCTATGCAATTGTACCATACATATCTAAGAATTCCTCTGATATATTCATTTTTCCTAATGATATTGATATATCATGTCCTGCAAAAACTCCATACGGGCCATCAGATTTATATGAATCTAATTTAAATATGTTTGATTACCTGAAGTTGATACATCAAATACAAAATTTTTTATTGATACAAATACTTTCTTGCCACCTAACCCATTATTTTATTAAACATCTTTTAATGTCATTATCTTTAGAGATGCAATCTCTATCTTATATTCAATTGAATACCTAATTTTTCTGGATTAGGAGGATTTTAAGACTTTACTTCATTTTGTACTTCTTTATTGTTTTTCTCAGCTCTCATAATACTACTTCTATAGTCAAAAATCTAATAGACAATGTAAATAGCAACTAAGATTATTGAACCAATTAAAAATTAAGATATCGATATATTTTCCATAAAATTATTATTGACAATTAAACAAAATTATATATTTTT
The DNA here is from genome assembly GCA_000733385.1 of Paramecium biaurelia. Taxonomy (NCBI): domain Eukaryota; phylum Ciliophora; class Oligohymenophorea; order Peniculida; family Parameciidae; genus Paramecium; species Paramecium biaurelia. The sequence continues at coordinate 51,999 of JPFL01000136.1, forward strand.
TATGGTGTAGGAAAATTGAGATAATTTAATTTTCTTATCTTCAATACAATTATTAATTTTGAGATTCTTCAATACAGAAACGTTAGATATGAATCTTGCTTTAATTCACTTAAATATTTAACATTTTTTTGCTTTTTTAAAAACCCTTATAAGTAATTTTGCATGTGGTTGTTTTATTAAGTGGGTTATTTTGCTTATATGATTCCTGATAAATTAAAGAATTGATTAGATTGCTTCTTAAGGGTTTAAAGTTTAAGTTAATCTTGCTTATTGAATCTAGAAAGCTATTTAAAAATTAATGAAGAAATTAGTTTAGGACTTACTAGTAGTTCCAACTTTCTCATTATCTTAATTTAAGAAATGCTCACTCATAATAAAAAACACTCTATGTAAAAGAATGATTTTACATTTTTACTTGATATTTTCATTTGTATATTCCAAAAATTTAATTGTTACTTTAAGTTTGTAAAATGATAGAAAAAAATATAATTATTTTCAATTATTGAATCCATTTTCCTTAAGTGTTTTGAGTGTTTTTCATGTTTATTGAATATCTATAGTTTAATATAAAAACAGAATATATAATTATTCATAATGTCTGGATACTAAAGAACTTATTAAAGTTCTTTCACTTCTTAAAAATTTGGATCGGAATCAATCCAAAAGGAATTGAATGTTCCTGGGTATGAAACAAGAGTGAGATATAAGTATCAAAATATATTATAATAGAAATGATTTGGGAAAACGATAGAATCAGGAATTAGATATTAGTTGCTTTTTGATGGCAGTTGAAGTAGAAAGACTATTAAGAGAAAATACATAGTTGAAATAGGAAATTCAAAATTTTATAGACTCAGGATTAGATAGAGTGAATTATGAGATGTAAATTAGGGATTTAATGGAAAAATTGAAAAATCAAACATTGTAATATTTGAAATATAACATTATTTTAGTGAAGTAAATAGTTATTCTGAAGAACGTGAAAGACTTGTAATAATAATTAGAGAGTTAGAAGATGAAATTAGAAGATTGGAAGAATAACTCAAAGATTATGATCCAAATTGGAGGAAATCTTAAAGAGATTTAGAATTGCAATTATAATTATAAAATAAATTGTTTGGAGGGAAGAGTCCAGAAGAAATTTAAAAAGAATTAGAAGAACTTAGAAAAAAAGCAAAGATTTTTGATGATTTGCAAAAGAAAATAGGAGCCAAATCTCCAGGTATCTAAATTGAGTAAGATTTTAGATGAATTATTAAAAGAATTAGAAAATTTGAAAAAAAAAGCATAACAATTTGATGATATTAATAAAAAGTTAAATGGCAAAAACTTTTCAGATTTAGAAAAAGAATTAGAAAAATTGAGATAAAAAGCTGATAAATTTGATGAAATTAGCAAATAATTCAAAAATCCATGTAAATAATATATATTATTTATTAATAGCTGATATTCAAAAGGAACTTGATGAATTAAAAAAAAAGGCTGCAGAATTGGAGAAAATAAAAAATTAATTGAATAACTAAAATCCTGATTAACTATTAAAAAATATAGATGAAAATAAAAAGTAATTATAATCAAAAGATAGAGAAATTGGAGATTTAAAGGTTTATATAATAAATAAATTTTATAGAGACTTCTATCTGAATTGCAATAAAATTAAGGTTCATATGATGATTAAATCAGAATTTTATAATAAAAGATAGATGAATTAGAAGAAAAAGTAGTTGGCTTAGCTCAAGAGTTATCCAGATATAAAATGCTATTAAAGGCTAAAGAAGATGAAATCAATAAATTATAGATGTTGTTTAGAGACAGTGAAACAAAGCTTGCATAAATGAATAATGAATTATAAAGATCAAAAAATGATCTTTAAAAAGCTTAAGGAGATCTTTAAAAAGCATAAGGAGATCTAAGGAAAGCTTAAACTGATTTATCTCGAACTTAATAAGAAAATTAGAATTTGAAATAACAAACTGATGATTTAAAAAGATAAAATTAGGAATTAGCTTAGGAAAATAATAATTTATAATAAGATTTAGAAAATTAAACATAAAATTTAGGATAATTAGATGAAATAAAGGATTAACTGAATGAATTATAAGATGAGAAGAATTAATTAAATGATAAGGTTTCAGATTTACAGAATAATCTCAAAGATAAATAGAGGTTATTTGATTAAAAATAATAAGAATTAGAAGATGCATTAAAAAGAATAAAAGATTTAGAAGCTAAATTGATAGAAATGGATCATTATATTGATACATTGGAAGATGATTTATAAAAGTTTGAAAAAGATAATCAATAATTAAATAGAGAAGCTGGATAAAAATAATTGGCTGATAGAGAATTAGAAAGATTGAGAGGATTGTTAGATCAAATGAAAAATTAGTATGATTAATAACAAAAAGAATTAGGAAAGCTCAGAAACAATCTTGAATAAATGAGAGATTTGTAAGATGAACTTGCTTAAGCAAAATCAGAATTAGATAGAGCAAATTCAGTAATTGCGTAATAATAAGATGAATTAGCTTAGAAAGAAAATGAAATATCTTAATTAGTTAAAGAAGTATAAAATTTAGAAGAATCTAACAATTAATTATAAGATTAAAATAATAATCTTTAATAAACATTGTAAGATTAATAGGCAGTAACTAATGGAAATCAAGAAGAATTGACTAAATTAAGGAGAATAGCAGAGGATTATAAGGAAAAGATAAGATAATTAGAATTAAAATTCAATGAATATTCAAATATGGAAGAGAGACTAAAGTAATCAGATCATAGAATTGCAGTGTTAATGACTGAAATAGAGAGATTAAACTCTTTAGTAAAACAAATTACTTCTGAAACTGAAGATTGGAAATAAAAGCATTCTAGAATAGAATTAGCTCTTTTAGAATATAGATAAATTGAAAAAACAAATCGAGATGCTGTAAATAAAAACCAATAATTTATAAATGAAATCGAAAGATTAAAAAAGCTATTAGAAGCAAAACATATAGAATTACTATAAACTATAGAAAGATGTGAACTTTTAGAGTCTTAATAATAAACATTAATGAATTAGGTTTAAGATGCCTTAAAGAAAGCAGATACAGGAGATAATATTTTACTTTAATATTTATTAATTGCAGCAGAAAATGAAAGATTATCTGCAATTCTGCAACCTATTTAAGAAAAATTCAATTAATTGACAGTTTAAGTAAAGGAAATGTCAGTTAAATATACTGAATTATAAAATAAAACATTAGGAATTGATTTAGATGAGTATGAAAGATTAAAAAAATTAATTATTGAATATGAAAATAAAATAGCAATGCTTTCATTAGAAATTTAGAGATTAAAAGCTAAAACAAATATTATTGATAAAAATAATGGGCCATCTGGTAATTTTGGTAGTAACAATAATATCAATATTTAATACAATAGTTCAATGTTTTAATCAAATGAAGACTTGTCTAATAAAATTACTGATTTATTGTGTTTGATTGCAATGATGTCAGCAGAATTGGACGTCTTAAGAAGTAATAATGAAAAATAAGTTTAACAATAACTTGTAAACTAATATAGACAAAATAATGAAGTAACAAATGTGTAAACTATTCAATCAGTTGAAACTACATCAGGATTTTCTTATCAGAGAATTTCTTCAAATAGAAAATATTGAACATTATTGTCATTAAAATTTGATCATCATATATAAAATAGATAACCAAATACTTTGTACATTATTTAAATTCAAATTCTTAATTTACATTATTATTCAATCTTATAGATATATTCATGATTTGATAATTTTTGATTAGATAAATAAATAAGACTGAAAAATATATTAATATCAATGATTTCTTTGAGAATCTCATTTTTGATTTTTACTTTTATAATTGTAGGTTCCAGCCTTGACCTATGCAAACAATATCAATCATATCAATAATGTATAGGTGGGGATTCTGATAAATGTATGTGGGATAATATTAGACATCTTTGTTATAAAACAAATGATTATTTACAGGGATGTAGTCAATTATTGAATAAGAAAGCTTGTCTGAGATAAATTGGGGATGTTTTTGGAGAACTCGCAAAATGTATGACTAAGATTTAATCAAGGTCGTTTTTTGTCTTTTTGTGAAGAAATACCAGATTTAAAAACTGAAAAGTGTTTCAATAGTTTATCAAAATCAGGATGTTTATCAGTGTAAAATCCAGAATTTGTATGTATTTGGAAAAATGATGAATGCACTAGTTTAGGCGCTTCGTAATGGAATCAAATTTAAAGTGACTTTGAATCAGTTTTGTATAGTGCATCTGCTTGTCCACATATACAGAACTATTTGATTATTCACCATACGATTCTGTGGAAATTAATATCATATTCACCAGATCTGTTAACTGAAGCTGATAATTTATATAAAAAAGAATTGGGTATTGAAGTAGATGATAGAATATAATATAGTGATCCAGCTACTGTGTCCATGCAAAATAATTATTAAATGAGTAATGGAAAATTTGTATGGTATACTATTAGAGAATCTAAGTCAATCACTCAATCAAATTGTATTTAATTTACCTAATAATAGTATAAAAAAGTTATAGATATCGAGAAGGATGTATAGCTTTAGAAATAGAAAGTGATAGTGATTTTACAAATATCTTTATTTTAACAGGGGAAGTACGTGGAGTAAATCATGTATATTGTAAATATTTGAATAACAATATTTCAATAACAGATTAATATGTATTTTCTAAAGGAAGTTGTTAAATCTTTATAGAGGAGGATTTATATAACTAAAATAAAATAGACCTTTATGAATTAGATTGCCACTCAATAAATTACTAACAGTGCATTTTATTTAATTCTTTGAAACAGAAATGCAAGATTAGAGGCAAGGATTATGAATATCAATGTGTGAATATAGATGCCTATCCTGGTTAATAGGCTGATGGTGCATATACAAGTTCATAATGTTAAAATAAAGAGAACTATTATATTGAACTTTCCAGCTATTTATGCGTTAACACATGCTTTGTGAAAGTTGATTAAACTTGCCCATCTGGATGTGATAACTTAGGTAAATATGCAATTTTATCATAATTCATTTGTTCTCCTTATCAGAAATGCGATGCGATAGGACTAAATAACTCAACTTGTAAGATGTTAAAGAGTAAATGTAATTGGAATAAAGAATTAAATAGATGTTATACTTTAACAGATGAGGAGATATCGATTATGAAATGTGAAGATGTATTTAATTTGTTTGTTTGTACACTTATAAGTTTGAGTGATTAATTATGTTATTGGTAAGAAAATCCAGGAAAGTGTATAAATACCTTAGATTAACCTTTACTAATTACTCATGATATTTTTATAGATAAAGATCAATAAACCTTGTGTAATATGAATTTATGCAAACATAATGCAATTGCAGCTGAATATAATGAAGATAGTAGAACTTGTAATTTTATTAAGGAAACATTTTCAAATAATTTACCTATTATTAATAAATATCATTGCATTAAAAATATTTCAGGATATTGTGCTTGGAATTAATATTAATAGATTTGTGAATGTTTTACAGAATCTGAAGTTGTGACAAAGAATTGCTTACAGTTGATAGATGTAAATGAAAAACTGTGTCAAAAAGCTCTAGTATCAATACCAACCTTAACTTGTGTTTATAATTAAAATACTAATTCTTGTGTAGAGAAGGATTCAGTACAAATAAGTTAAATTGGATGTTCTGGAAATGGATTATCAGAAAATGCATGTGTTTAGAAGAATGTGAATGGAGAATATTGTTAATATTCTGCTGGGTTATGTCGATTGATTTCTGTAGAGTAAATAAATTCAATTCGTTGTACATCACTTCAAAAGGTTAATGCTTAAGTTTGTAAAATGTAATCCATTTTTTCAGTGTAATGCATTTATGATAGTGGCACACGCTCTTGTTATTCTCCAACTTTCTAAAATTCATTTACATATAATAAATATATCAATAGATATGCATGTTAAGCCATATAAAATAGTTATACTTATTTTGATGTAGAATTTAATCAATGTGTAGAATTTTTAGCTACTGATACGTTATTACTCTCAACTTTAAATTGTGAATCATATTTTGTAAGTAAACTTGCTTGTATTGCGATTACAAAAAAAGGTTAAAATTGTTTTTGGGATTTAAATTTAAATAGATGTAGAAACTATTCTGAATATTTTAATAATTGTGATGAATATGCAAGTGCACCAAGTAGAGTATGTACGGCTTTAGAAGCAAATATGAATAGACAATTTATGAAAGAAAATTATTGTACTTTTAAAGACAATGTTTGTAAAATTGAAGTAGCACTTCTAGAGGATTGTGGTGGAGATTCAGTTTAAATGAATATTCATAGATGTGGTGGAATGACTGGTATAAATTCATCAGGTACACCAGTTAATATGTGTGCGTTCATCAATTAAGTATGTAAACCTTTAGTAGAATCATCAATGGATACTTATATCTCATTAAATACTATTTTATGTAAGTAAGCTAATTTAGCAGCTTGTACTAAAATAACTACCCCTGGATAATTTTGTTAAGTAATAAATTCCACCGATTCATCAAATATTATTATTAATAAAAAGTGCTCAACAGTTTAATAACAAGATTATTGTAGTTAATTGTAAACATTGATCGGAACCAATCCAAATATTTGTGCCTTTGCTAGTGATAATTGTTTCTATGACTCATCAACTGGTTGTTAGGCTACATCAGGTGATGGTTACGAATGTGATACTGCTGGTTTGTCATATACATCTTGTAAAACTTAGACCAGCAGTCGAAGATGTGCATTCATCAATGGGAAGTGTCAGTATTTTCCTGACTATTATTCTATAATACAATGTGAATTACTAAATAGTAATAGTTGTGAATCTATGAATTAATGTATTTTAGATGAGAATTTATTTTGTAGAGGCAATGCCCCGTCTGGCCAAATAGCTGATGAATTTAACAGTTTTTATTGCCCTGGTTTTGGAGAAGATACCTTCTAAATATTTTAAAAACCTAATTGTGTGAAAGTAGAGGATGTTAACTAATATGATTTATATTCTTGTGACACAATGATATTAAATGGTTTTGGATGCTCAAATTTTCCTAGTCAATCCTGTTAGTATTTTAATAACAAATGTTAATTCCATAGAGACGTTTTATGTCAAGATAGTTAAATAGGTTGCTAAAGTAATAATTCAAATAATTAAAAATGTGTTTTGAAAGATAAATAATGCTTTTCTATGCCAAATACTTTATATTAATGTGATAGTTTTGAAAAAACAAACTATCTATTTTGTCTTTAATATCCATAATGTATTTATGTAAATTCGAATTGCTAATCAATAATTCAACCAGTAGGAGTGACTAATTGTTCAAATTTTTTAACAATACAACTTTGCACAGCTTAAAATAAATAACACAAATGCTCATATGATTCAAATACTAATATTTGTAATATTATGAATTCTGGATAGTCTCTCTGTCCATCATTAATTGGATATCATTCTTATCAAGTTTGTTATAACTTCAAAAATTGCATTCATGGATATACAAAAAGTGGTATTGGATTTTGTTATAATCATAATGATTTTTCTGGACTCACTTGTAATGAATTACCTGAATTTCTTTGTACAGAAGATTTAATACATCTAAATTCTAATCTGAAATGTTACTGGGATGGATAATGCAAATCTTTAGATAATACTATAACCTAATGTTCATAATTAATAACATTTAAAGTAAATTACGCTGCTTGTATATAAGTAAGCAATAATAAATGTGTATATTCCCATGCTGCACATAAATGCAAATTTGCATCTGAATATTAAGGATCTGTTTGTTAAGGTACAACATTATAAGAATGTAATAAAATAGAATAGACTTGCTACTTTGATGGAACATCATGTGAGGCATCAGGTACTTCAATTAATAAATATGGATGTATTTAAAAAACTGGATATTGGAAATATATTATAAATGAATGTCAATTATAATCAATTACTAAGGGTTAAATAAATTGTGACAACTTATCTAAGGATCTATGTTTGAGTGATTTGACTAAAGAAATTCATTGTAGATGGAATAATTCTAAATGTTCTCATGTTCTTGAATTTGAAAATAAATAAATCACATCTTGTGTTGATTTGAATCAAAGAGTCTGTCAAAGTGTTAGATTATCTAATTTACAATGTCAATGGGATTCTACTAATAAAATATGCAAACCAATTATTATGGCATCATCTGATTGTTCTATTACAAATGGTTTAGATTTGGCTTCATTAAGTTTGTGTTCAGGATAAACTGGTAAAAAATGCAGTTTAAATTAAAATAAGAATGGATGTGCAGAAATAACAGACATAGTATAATTAGATAGCTGCAATTAATATGGGTTTAATAAAGAATCTTGCATCAATTTAACTACTGTACCATGTATTTGGTATGTCAATGTAAATGGTGGTGGATATTGTGAAAATGCAAACTTATATACAATTACTTGCTCGGATATATTAAATTCTTATGCCTGTTAATAAGTTAAGACATTAAATCAATTTTGTACATGGGACTAAGTTACAAAACTTTGTTCGGCCAAATCTCTTTCTGATTGTAGTTCGGCTAGCAACCTTAATGGTAGTTTGGGATGTAAGGCTGTAATATAAGAACCTTGTTTTTATAATAAACTTACATCAAGTTGTAAAAAATTAGAGACAATCCCAACAACATGTGAAGATTATTATAATAAAAAAGCTTGTGAATTATCTTAAGCTATTTGTGCATGGAATAAAAATACTTGTGTAATAAAAGTGTAAATTGAATGCACAAAGTTTCTGAACTAATCTGCTTGTCTTTAGAGTAATGAAATTAGTTGTTAATGGATTAATAATTCTTGCTAAGATTTTAAATAATATGTGGATAAAGTATTTTGCAAAGAATTACCATAAAATATCAATTCTCCAGCTTGTCATTCTAATGCTAAAGATCCCTGCTATTTTAATCAATAATCTGGAAAGTGTTCTCCTTCTTAAGGAATTAAGAATCAATTAATTGAATATGAATTAATCTCTCAATTACTTTAATAATAAACTTCAGAATATCAATCACCTCTTCTTACAAATCTATGTGAAGAATTGTTAACCTAAGAGGATTGTATCAACTCTCGTAAGTAGGATTAAGCATGTATCTGGATTGATAAATGTTAGAAACTCACTACATTTGATACTTAATTCTGTACTGACGCTCTCAATATTTGGGGTTGTTTAGGCATCAAAACTCCTGATTAATATTGTATTTGGAACCATAAATGTACTAATAGGTAAGTTCTTTCAATGACTAATGTTAACATTAATGTTTGTATTGAATATAGTGTCTAAAGTGTTTATTTAAAGAATTCCTGTGTTAGAGTGAAATTAGACTCTATTGGTTGTAAATCCTAAGGGATAAGCATGTCAACCTGTCTCTCCATTCCAAATTAAGGATGCTATTGGAATTCCACTACTAAAACCTGTGCAGAATATATAATAACAAATCAAAAGAAATGCTCTGATTTTAATGAAGTCTCTCCTTTTGTTTGTTAAATCTAAACTTTATTTGCTTGCATCTATGATAAAGATAAAATGAGTTGTAAAGATGCAAGTAAAAATAGTTTAGAAGCTGGTATTTCCAAATTAGCATGTCTGCAAAATACTGAAAAAAGTACTGTTTGGAATGAGACCAAATGTGAAGAGTTGAGCACTAGAATTAATTGTGATTCTAAATTATAAGTAAACTCTTTTACTTGCTAAAATATAAATGATAAAGCATGTATTTATAACACAAAAACAAATTAATGTACAAGTAAATTTAATATATATACATTAAATTGTGATACAATTGGGTTAAATTTATTAGGATGCACTTAAATTGTATCTGAACCTTGTATTTTTAAGGAAAATAGATGTCAATCATTTAAAGATATAACATCACCTTGTATGACTATTTCATAAGTAAATGCTAAAGCTTGTTCTTCATTGTAAGATCAGAATTGTATGTATGATGTTATTAATAAAAAATGTTAAAGTCCCTTACTTACTGTAGATTTATGTTAAATAGAAGGAATAAATAAGAATATTTGTATTAATAATACATTGTGTCAATGGAATACTGATAACCTTAATTGTAAATGTAAATTGGATTAAGAACAAGAATTTTGTTAAATAGAAGCCCCAAAAGACTGTGTTAATAATCCTAATTGTGTTTATTCCAAAAACAAATGTATTAAGAAATAGTGTTATCATTTAAATAAAGATCAATGCAAAGGTATTTTAGATAGTAAGACTTGTTATTTAAATGATTCTAATGGATGTTCTCCTTCTAAAAAGTGTGAAGATATCATTGATTCAAGTCAACCTTGCTAATCAATTTTAATTAATTAAATTCCTTGTATTTAAGGACATGGATAATGTATTTCTTCTAATAATTTTGATTTATTCTGTCCTTATTCTGATTGTTCAAACTCTAATTGTTTTTATGAATTTGGAATTTGTAGAAAGAAAAATTGTACAGATATTAAAGCTGACGAATGCTATTAAACAGAGGGATGTTTTTTAGATAAAAATAAATTATGTTAATAATTATCATCATGTTCATATATTTCACAAGAGGTTTTTGGAGATTAAGCTTTAAGTATTTGTAATTAAATGGCATTAAATGGATTTAAATGTAATTGGTAAAAGTTTGCATTATTAGATGATACAGAAATTTGTACAAATTAACCATGCGAGTAATTTTTATATTTTATATCATAGATTATATGGACCTTCAACTACTCTATGTCAAGGTAATGAAATGAATGGTTATTCTTGTGTGTTATCTAGTGAATTAATTTGTAGATAATGTGAATAAATAACTGAAAATTGTTTCTGTAATAAATAAGTTAATGTTTGCCATTTCATTAATGGAAAATGTTTATCAATTCTATGTTCTTCATTTGTAACTAAGGAATAATGTTCATAAGTTTCAGACCGTTGCTATTGGAGTACATAAATTAAAGAAAATAATGTAACAATGGAAGGGTGCGTTAAAGAATGTGTTAAAATTATTGAAGCAGATGAATGTAATAGTAGAATTGATGAATGCTATTATGAATCATTAATTGGATAATGCAAAAAAGGAAAAAAATAGATTCCTGATCTTAGTGTTGACATAACAATCGAATAATTCTTTAGTCCAATTCTATCATTAGTATACCTTATGATTATTATTACATAATGATAATAATAAATTCTTATGTATATTTTATTTAGAATGTTATAATTTAATTCCAAAATTTCAAACCTAGGATTCAAAGGAACCTTGTATTGAAAATTAAAAATAAAATAATATTATAACGATAACAATCATTATAGAATTTGAGATCAAGCAAAACTATGGTATTATTGATAAAATACAAAATTAATAAGACAAATTAATGATTTCAAATTATGAGAAATTTCTATTCATCTTTAGGGAAATTTAAGTAATGACAATTATATTTTTATAGATAAATCTAAAATCAAATTCACAACACATGATAATTAGTTATGAATTCCCCCTCCTTGGAATAAAATCCTCATTATTATCTAAATAACTTTTTAAATTTAATAAAGAAAAACTTTAGTATTTAATAAAATTAATTAAATTTAAATCCAGCTTATTTAAGAAATATTATATAACTAAATAAATTTTATTAAGTAATTGAGTTAATTATTATTTTTGTTTTTTTAATATATAATATTTCATAAAATGCTTTCAAATCAATAGTGTTAAGCAGAGCATTAAAGTATACAAAAACTATAATAATACTTGTAAGGATTGAATAAATCAATTGTTAAATCGGCAACTTTAGCCAATCTATAAACAATATCGAATAATTTGGATGCTGCAGCTAATGAAATTGGGTTCTTATTGTAATATAGGGATTTAAATGAATTTAGTCATATAGTAAATAAATTATCATCAGTATGGAAAGAACTATACAAAACAGTTTATAATAGTAAAATTGTTAATGAATAAGACAACGAAGTAAGTGACTAGCAATAAAAGATTGAATTGATATCATAAACTAAAAGATAAATGAAAGATGGAATTGGAGAAATAGGATAATTAGGAGGTGTACGGGTATCAAGTTACCAGACTCCTTAAAATAAAAATATAATGAGATAGATGAGTAGTTAATAAACAGGTTTACCTTAAATTTCTGGATAACCTTAAACTGAGTAGAAGCATAAAATGAACTATGAAATAGATGATAATTAAAGAGACATTTTGTAAGAAGTATTAAAATAGAGCAATAAGTTGAATATGCAAATAGTAATGAAACGCTATGATCCAAAAATAACAATAATGTTAAGTGTAGGAACAGACACTAATTTAGATATTTAAGAAGCAATAAAAGGATACAATAGGGATTATTTAGAGATTAAATTATCAGATATTACCAAAGATAACTAGAAAAATTTAGAAGAGATACAAAAAGTGATGTAAGAGAAACACGAGTTTACTCAAATGTCTGAATCATCAACAACTGAAAAATTAAAATAGATTTATAAGACTATATATACTAAAACAACTGAAATGGATCAATTAATGGTTGAGGCATCTAAACAAGAGCCTTAAGTAGCAAAAGATGTGTTGGAAGAATTTATTCATCATATTACACATAATTATCAAGATATATAATCAGAAACTTTTAAGATTGTTTCTAAATTATTTTAATAAATATAACAGAAATAAAAATAAGATGAATTATTGAAAAGCAGAACTTTATAAGTTTAGTAATCTTAACATAAAAAAGATAAATTAAGTTCATCTAAGAGAGGTAATTAAAGTTCTGCTGATGAATCTCAAATTAGTGAAAAAATAAAATAGGAATTAATTGAAAAGAAAATGGAAGTTGATAAAAAGAATTAAGAAATATTTGAATTATAGAATAAGGTTAGACAAACAGAAAATTAATATATTTAAACTGCTTTAGAATTAGAATCAATGAAGTTAAATATTAGTAAGTCAGAAAAAGATAAGGCATAAATAAATTATGAATTTAAGAAATTAGAAAAATAATTCCTATCTTTGAATTCTAAAACATTCTAAGATTAAGCTATTTAATGTACTGAACTTGGATAATAAAATTTAATTTAAAAATTACAAAAAGATAATTAATAATTTTAATAAAAAGTGTTTCAACTTAAAAATGAATTAAATAAAATAAGTCCAAATTCAGGAAGAGAATTGAAATAATAAAATACAGTAGTTTAAGATAAAAGTGATGATTAAAATATTTAGAATTCATAGAATGGTACTCCTAGATAAATTAGTAGGTATAAATCTGCATATGATTTTGACAATTAATTTAATGAAGATGGATTTTCAATTGATTAGAGATTAGATTCTTCATAATTAATGAATAAAAATAATGAAATGTCAAATAGAGAAAGATCAGATGATGACAATATATTTGAAAGATCTCCAACTCATTATAATACTGTTAATGCAAGTTCAAAAATTAAAACTAAAAATCAACCTCAATTAGAGAAAATGTAAACAAACAGTCCAAAATCAAATTCTGAAAGATCTGTTAAATTATCTTTGCAATTAAGTTAAACAAATTTCAATCCAAAGAAAAAAAAATAAAAATCTATTCTAAAAATAGATGAAGAAGATTCTACTTTAAATTAATCTGCTGAATTAAAGAAATCAAAAATTAAAAAGCAGGCTTTTTCTAATAAAGTTACAAGAAGATAAACTACTTTAGATATAGCATCCAATGATTTTTTTAAGAATTCAAATTCAATTAAAGATTAAGATGATACATAAACAGCCACTAATTTTGAAACATAAAGAACATCATCTGGATAAGCTATAAATCAACCTAAAAGAATTGAATCTGTGGATAAAAAAAAAAATGCTAGTCGAAGGAGGATTCAAACAGAAGGATAGGAATAATTTTAAGAGAGCAATGATAGTTAATCAGAGAATGGCAATTCTAAGGTGAAGTTTTCAAGAACCACTACTTAGAAAGTATAAAAATAATAAACGATAAAAAAAGGGTAGTAAGTAACATATAATAGAAATATGAATATAAAAAAATCTGTAGATTCTTAGATGATTGAAACTGTTGAAGAAATTCCTTCAAATATTACTTCTTAATAAAGCTTAGATAAATTTAATTAAAAATAATCAAACACTATTGAAGATTCAGATGAATAATTTAAGCATAAAAAGGAACAAGTAAAAGTATATGGTAATTCTTCTATTATTAAAAGATCAAGCACAACAACAATTCCATAATAACTTTAAATGATTATAAAATTAAATGATGAAAATTAACAATAATTTACAACTTACTGGCATTAGAGTAAATTTTATTAAAGTATGTTTAGGACATATTGATTAGGAAACTTAGACTGAAAACTATCTATTGATGCAATTTCTATAAAGTACAATTATTCAATTAGATCTTCCTATGAATGTTAAGTAAAATATAGCCCAACAATTACCAAAGAAATTAGAAACAGCAATTGCAATAGCATTGAATCAAAGTTAAATCATACATTAAACAGGAGGTTTAAGTTCAGATAATCTTTTATAATAATTTGAAATCACTTCTCCTCAAAGTTCTCGATAATCATAAGATTCATTTAGATAAAAACAACTTAGAAATTAGAGATCACTTGATTCTTAAGGAAAATAGAAATTATAAACATTATTAGATTTGAATTAATTTGAACCTCCTTAAACAAAAACAAGTTTAGATAGTAAAATTGATTAATTAACTTAAAAGAATTCAATAGAATTAGCTGATTAAGGAATCTCTGAAAAAAGTGAAGTTCTTAAGAAATCTAAAGAAGAGCTAGAAAAATAATGTTAATAATAGTAAGAATAAGTTTTAAAGATGGAAGAATTTCTAAAACCTGAAGATGAAGACTTAGGATATGAAGAATTAGCAAAATAAATAGTAGTTAACGAGAATGGAGGTTAACCTTTAGAATAATTCAAATAAAATGAACTCTAAACAGAAAATTTTATGAAAAAACTCCATAATAGGATGACAAATCATAAAACAAAAGGAGCTGCTGCAATATAGGATATGTTAAAACGATTTTATAAAAGGAATCCAAAAGAATAAATCACTTTTCAAGAGTTTAAGGTGTTCTACCAAAAGGTATTTGCAAATCATAAACAATGTGGTTTAAATATCGTATGTAATCATCTATAGAGATTTATAATGAAATTAGGATTTACATGTTCCTTATTTTCCAAACGAAAAGTATTAATAAAAATGTATTTTAGTTATTGAAAACCTCGCTTTCAATACTGAAACCTTTTAATTCATTGCATGAAACAAGACAAAAATTAGTGAATCAATTAAATACTAATTAGAATTCTAGTAGATTCTAAACTAACCAACATTTTTCCGTTGATTAATGATTAAAAAAAATATAATAATAAATTACAAATAAATGATCTATCAAAGATTTATTCAATTATTTCTTACTAAATTTTACCATGATCCACTTTTATATTTATCATTCAAAATATTAAAATGTTTATTAAAGCAAAAACTAATTCTTAAGTTAATGTTATCAAAAATATCATTTCAAATTATATCATTCTCCATATTTTGAAATCTGAACTTCCTACAACAAAATATTATCCTTTTGTTCTTTTGGTTATAAATTCTATCTAATGGAAATGATTAATAATTAATTAATAGTGTGCTCATTATTAATATTTAATATATTTTGAAGTATAATATTAAACAATTTTTATATGATAATAATAAAAATTAGAATCACTCCTTAGTTAGTGAATCTGTTTATTCTGTATTAATTAAAGTTAATTTTTTAATGTTTGAGAACTGTCTTTATGACATAATTAAAAATGTAACATTTAAGAAAATCAATATGATAATAAAGTACAGGTAATACATAAATGTGGTTTTACTCAAAAAAATAAACACAATAGATATTAGGGTTTATGCTAGACTCTTATTATAATATTTATAATTATACACTAACAGCACTATTTGCAACATAATAGTAATTTTCCTTATTTATTAATTTTGCAATCATCATAGCATGTAACGATTCTAATCCTGAATATGTTAATCCTAAATTAAATCCACTTGTATAGGTCATAAATAAAATCTTCTCAGCATAAGAATAAAAAGATTAGACACAAAATAAACAAACTAAGAATGTTTGGAGCCATGCAACATTAAATAAACTAGTCCAATGTCCAATTCTACCACTAATTAAACCTCCTAATAGAGATCCTACCCCTCCAAAGAAAAACATAATAAATGATTTTTGGTTATCCGTTTTCCCTAAAACACCCTTTTAAAGCACTGGAAGTACATTGAAATAACAGCCTTAGATCTAACATGATATTAATATAAGGTACCATTGAGGAGAATAGTGTGTATGGGATTAAGGATTAAAATTTTGGGTAAGAAAATGCTATTTTGAGTTAATTAAATTATTGTTTTATTAACTATGAAAATATTACTGATTATCTTTCATTCTTTGGTCTAATATCCTTGACAAAAAGTAAGAATATTTAGATAATTAAAATGCCAATTACTAAACATAGATAATAATAAAAAATGGAGACCTTATTAGAAAAAAAGTATCCTAAAAATGAATATATCAATTACCTATTGTATTCCCTAAGACTTAACATGTTGATAATATAGAGTATGCTATTCCAAGATATAATTATTTATTATAAGAATTTGTTAATGAATTTGCATACACTGCATAAGAAACATAGAATATACAATTTGCAATTCCTCCAAAAAATGTTTCAATTCCTATTGTAATTGTTAATGTGTAGGGCTGTATAAATTATAAATTATACACTACAAAAAAAGTACTATTCTTCACTGCAAGATGCAACCATTAATGAACCTAATAAATATGTAAAGGCATTAAAAGTTCCTAAATATATTACAAAACCCATTCTGAAATTTGATATAATAGCATCTACAAAGAGCAAAGCAAATGGGGAAATAAAGTGACTTATTCCAAATTGCATTGGATATATAAAAGTTAAATTAGCCTAAAATATAATATCACATACCTTATTGTAAATATTGTATGTTATATTTTTTCCTGCAATTTATAAAGAATAACACAACATACAAAAAAAACAACAATAAATTAGCTTACCTATGTGTTCAAACTTTTTTAGTTTATCCTTATCAGTTTATTCCAGCATTTCTGTTTTACAAAGTAATTTAACTTAAAAGAAATCTTAATTAAATTTTTTTTCTTTATAAATCAATTTATTACATGAATTAAATAAAATAACATACTTTAAATTAAATTATTTTCTAATACAAAATGTTTCAATTCAATACGTTATTATTTAATTCAGAAATTTATTGATTAGTTAACATTTCAATTTTGTAATAATTCAGGTGATAAAATTAATTGCAGTAATCAACTTTTATTTAACAAATTACATTAAGGTAGAATAATTGTAATAATAATATAATTGAATTTTATCGTGAAGTCATAAAATTGATTAAGTAAATAATTTAGTGATATTTCCATAGATCTAATTTATTGAATGATATCTATATATTGAATTCAAATAAAGTATTCTTAGGATCATGAGTAGTATAAAGCTAATATGATAATAATAATAACAAATATTTCAATTATAATATATGAATAGAATTGATAAACAAATTTGAAAACTCAATTACAATTCCCAGTCAATCCAATTTATCCTAGCCTTATCCATATTTTTCTATTTCTTTCACAATGTTCATACAATGTTTAGTATGAATTGGTGAATTTAAAATATTATTCAAATACTTCTTTTAAAATTTCATAAAGAATCTCTTTGTACAACCAAATTTTTTCAACTTTATTTATGTTCATTTGATCTTGTGTAAAATCCAATCTTCCTGAATCATTTATACCTTAATTAGTAAGCTATTTATTATATTTTGAAGAGGAAGTCATTTTGGATACAGCCTATTCAGAAATGAGATCTTAAAAAAATTATAATTCTGAACTCAACAATTACTCATTATCATTATCAATATTCTTTTCATTTTATTCTTATTCAAGCCATAATGTAAAATTTATATAGGAAATAAAGCATTTAGATAATGAAGACTTGAAGATGTTAAATTATTACTCATTTTCAAAGAGAGTTGTATAATTATTATTGATTCTTTGGTTTGTTTATCCTTGTTGAGCTTCGTCTATTATTAATTTTTAGGATTTAGTTCTATCAAAATAACATAAGTAATCATAAAATATTTGAATGAATAATGGTTAGGCTAGAAATAATCTAAAAGTTTAACATTCCATTTCAAATGGCAATTCTGTTATTGATTTATGCTAAAAAAATAAAGGTAATATTGTTGAACAAATTAACATCAAAGATAATTTGAAACAATCAATATAATAATATAATGGAATTTTATGAGATGGACTGCAATCAATAAAATTAATCTAATTCCTCAAATATACTTTAATTAAGAATTAAATTAATTCAATAGCAAATGCTATCCAATAATCAAACTATTGAAATTTCTATAATATAAATTTTACTTATCATACATTAACTTTTCTCATAAAAAATATTGCAAGAATCAATATAAGTTATGAGATATACACAAATGCCATTCTTGGCATTATTTTTTCAATGTTATATTCAGAATCACTCTAAAGGAATATATTTTGGTCAAATTGTGTATATGCTTCAAGTAATCCAATTGAAATACAACAAGTAACCATAGTTATTATAAAACTAAGTCCCTTAAGCTTAAATAATTTCCATGGTCTTTGAAATGCATAAAAGAATCGGCAAGCCCTTAACAAATAGCATAAAATTGGAATGTATTTAAATTAAGCTATAAAACTTATAAAATTTTTAATAATACAATATTATTGTATAAAAGCTGATGTCATCATATACATAATTTTATGAAAATAGTACAGCTAATGGATATAAAATGACAAATCCATATGTAGTGACAGCCTATATAATAAGAATGTAACAGCTCCTCTCTTTCAGAATAATATTAGTTCTTTGAGTCCATAGGAAAACAAATAGAGATCCAAAAAATAAACTTAGAGTAATAGTGTAGAAAACAGATATGCTAATTGCTTGTTCTTTAGTAGCTTTGATATTAAAACATAGTATGTATCCTTCTTAATCACTCATTAATAAATTGCAATAATAATAATATTTTAAATTTATATCTTTTTGAATTAATTGGGGTAGAACTATGATAAGACACATAAACTTATTGGGTATCAGAAGACTGGAAAATACTCTATTGTGTTACTGTAACTTCTTTTTATTTTTACTTTATTGTGATCAGTCTAAATTGGCTTAACATGTTGACAATCTAAAGAGATAACTTCTTTTGCCATCATCATTAAACAACATTTATACTATTAATTTAAGAATTTATTCACTTCTTCTTACCTATCTGTAGGAAGTCTATAAGAGGATTACTAAATAGTATCATCTTAATAATTGATTATACTAAGAGCAGGATTATTGTTTAAGTGATTTTTTTGGGAAGGATTCTTTTTATAAATCTTAGAAGAGTTTAATGCTTTCTCAAAATCATAGACACTAAACTATTGTTAATCATCAGAAGTAGCATATGATTATAAGTTATGTTGAATTTAATCTTTATGTTTTAGATAGAATTCCTTATAGAATGAAAATTATTAATAAATGCTTGTCCATTTTTCTTCATACATCTAATTTGATTTGATCAATGTTTCATTAACATTTTGTAATTCCATCATTTAAAGGTTCAACTCTGTTAATTATAAATCTAACTGTTAATTCAATACCAATTATGCATGATATTTATTTTTAGTTCTTAGTAATTCATCTTAAAGCCTATTAAATAGAATTACTAAATTACATATAAATTCTCTATTCAACACCTTCATTTGCCAATTTATTGGCTAGTAATTACATTCTTTTGATATTGAATTATTATATTTATTAAGCTTTTGTTAAATCAAGTTTTGGAATATATTTTTCTGGTTCTTACTTGAAGTCTTTTGGTATTTATTACTTTTACTATCTTTTTACTTTTTATGGTAATGTTGGAGAGAAAAGTGGAGAAAAGACAGCTGATTATTACATTTACATTTTTTCATCTTATGAATCATCGTCAAAAAATAATCTCTTTTATACTAAATAATAAATATTAATTTCTTACATTATACTAAATTATTAATGAATTTTGATGGATCTTCATATTGACTAACTAGATTATAAATAGTGTGTATAATTACAAAATGTTTTTGTTTAATTTCTAGGAGTGAATCTTTAGGTTCTCATTTTTAAAATTTCATTTGATAAACTAAAATTTAATTATGCTAAATCATTTTTTTATTCAACTAATTCTTCTATTTATAATTTCTATTTTAATAACATTGAATTCATTTATTAAATAACATTATTAAAATTTAAAGTCAACTAATCAGGTTAAGTTAACTAAAGAATATAAAATTTGAAACTACATATTTTTCTAAATAGATTGTTCCCATAATTTCATTTGACATCTAGACCTATTCATTTATTTTCTTTTTTAATTCAGTAATTGTTTTATTTAAGCTTGTAATCAATGAAGATTCTATTCTTAGATTTGATTCATTAATTTAATCAGAAATAAAGGCCTAGAAACGCATTAAATAATCAGTTTACTTTATCAAAAGCTAGGTTTCTTTCATCACTTAATTATTCAACTTTTTTCATTAATACTTCATTTTCTTCTTAAACAAATTTTAATAACACCAATGCAGCTTTACATTCACTACTTTAATCAAATAATTATGGATTATAACAAATTTTTAATTATTCCTTATTTAATCTTATTAAATCTTTGGCATCTGATAGTTGCTATTTCATTGAATCTAATTCATTCTAAAGGTATCTACATTGAGTTTTCCATTTTTCAATTTCCATATTTTATTAATATAATTTAAATTTTTATATTTCATTTTTCAATATTAATTATTACTTGTTATATTCTCAATCGTCTCAATATGATTTCCTCTTAAAATTTTGAAAGTGACCCATATACACTTATCACTACTAAAAGATAAATATTTAGTTCTGAGAATGAATCTAACTTGCATAAGATAAACAAATAAAATTCTCTAAATGATTAAGAAGACAATTTAAGTTAAGAAAAGTAATTAATTTTAATATATGAATGAAGTAAAAACATAAACTTTATTGAGTTGATTTAATCTAGAAGTTCTATGATTCCAACCGTTAAAGTTTTATCTCCTAGAAATGATTAGATTATATAAAATGAAGATGGATTTTAGATGTAATCTAGTATGCACTTAAATTAAGGGTAAAGTATTATTTTTAATTGAGAGTTTTAATAAAATTTGGTAGAAGGGAGGATTGAAAATTATAAAATATGTTGCTAGATTCATATATTAACTTAAAACAAAAGCAGACAAATTAAAAATTAAGTTAATGAATAATGAAATATTTATGAAATTAGGAGATAAAAGTAGTGATTTTTAAAATTTTAAGAAAGGCAATCAAAAATAAAAATTAAATAGTTTAATATGTCAAATTTGTAATAAGATAATCTTTTCAACTCTTTAATTATGGAATTTTGTTAGTTAAGGTTTAAATAAAATTGCCATAATTTATCCTGAAAGTACATTTAAAATATTTTGGGATACAGTAGTAGTATGCTTCATAGTTATAAATATATTTTATATTCCAATGAGTCTAAGTTTTGAATTAGACAAATCAAGTTAAATTTCTACACTCTTATTTGAAACTATTCCTAGTTATATTTTTATTGTTGAAATTCTACTTAACTTTAATACGGCCTATTATAGTCAAGGAATTATTCATACCAATCGAAGTGATATCTTTTTCCATTACATATCTAATAACTTCATTTGGGATTTACTAATAGCAATACCATTTATTCTAGCCTAATTTAATATACCTTATATTTAGTTTATTTTGTTATTGCGCATAGCAAGAGTAAGATCAATGATACAAAATGTAGAAGATTTATTGAATGCAAAAGAAGAGGTTTAGGCTGTGATCGAATTAGGAAAACTAGTCTATTTTTTAGTTTTAGTCGCTCATATGTGTAGTTGTGGTTGGCATCTTTTGGGTAGAATAGAATATGAAGTATATTAAGATGACAACAGTTGGCTCATCTATTATGGCCATTATCATCAAGAATGGTATGATAGATATATAGTATCATTGTATTGGAGTGTTATAACAACTTTGACTGTTGGATATGGAGATATTGTACCTTAAACTTCGATTGAAAGACTTTATGTAGTTGTTGTGGCTATGGTTTTGTGTGGAGTGTTTGGTTATATAATTTCTATGATTGGAGAAATCTTAAAAACTTTAGGAGAGAAGAAAGCTTTATTAAAAAAATCTATGAAAAAAGTTAATTAATATATTAAATAGAAGCAATTAAATTTATAACTATCTTTAAAAGTTAGGAAATATTTTGAATTTAAACATCAAATAGATGAATAATTGTAAGAGTAGGATGATTCTGTTTTAAATAAATTGAGTGGATAATTAAAATAAGAAGTATTAATCGATATTTATAAACCAATTTTAATGAAATCTAAATTTTTGAAAGAAAATATTCCAGAAAATCTAATAAATAATTTATGTTAAAGGATTAAATAAGCTACTTTTGCTCCTGGATATGAAATTGCTAATGTCTATGATCCAGCTACAAAATTAATATTTATTTTGGATGGTCAAGTTAACAGTTACTTTATTTCTAAAGGATTTGATGCTTTATAAAAGAATGAAAAAGAAATCAATTCTGCAATGATGTAAAGAAATTATTAAAGGGGAGATATCTTAGGAGAATTAGAATTTATCATTAATTCATCATATCAATTTTACTTTAAGGCTCATAGCTTTTTATCTATAGTTTATATTGAAAGAAATGATTTTTTATAAGTAATCTAGGAAGATGAAGAATGCAGATAAAAATTTCATTAATTAAGAGAAAAGTTAACTTATTAAAAAACATATGGTAGAACTTGTGATGTTTGTAAATGGACTCATAGATATAAAGATTGTCCTTTTGTATTCTATCAAACCAATATTTATAAAATAGCTAGAAATGCAAATACAAGTTAATATTAATCAAGACTATTATATGATAGATCAAGATAAATTAAAAGAAAATC
The DNA here is from genome assembly GCA_000733385.1 of Paramecium biaurelia. NCBI lineage: Eukaryota > Ciliophora > Oligohymenophorea > Peniculida > Parameciidae > Paramecium > Paramecium biaurelia. The sequence goes on from JPFL01000136.1 coordinate 75,247, forward strand.
TAATTAATCTGATCATTACAATATCTTAAATTAAGGTATTGATTTTATTATAAATTTTGGATATTTAAATGAAGAGTAAATATACTTATAAATATATTTAGTTAATTAAATGAATCATATCTCATTAAGTTAGGTTTTGATATTTAGGGAGCATTTCATGAAAAATCTAATTAATCTTAGGATAGCCAGTCCTAAGATTCTCATTAACAGGACAATCATTCTATTGCTCAAAAGAAAGGCCCTTCCTAAGTTGAAAAAATGAAACAAAGTTTTATGAATCAAAAGTTTAAAACTGGCTAAAATTCTAATTTTATCAAAAATTTAAATTAAGATGATGATTCAAATGGAGCAATACAGAATCCATATAGTCAGTACGAACGGAAAACTGAAAATGAACTAGATCCAAGAGAATATTCGTATTCTAATGCAAATTTCAATTAATATAATCTTACTAACAATACAATAAGGCAAGGATCAAGTCCTTATACTTAAAATAATTTAAGAACTTCAGTTGTACATCAACTAGCAAGGGCTGAAACTACTATGCCTTAAAAGGGTATTATCACTTAATAATAACATACTCATCCTTCTGTGAAAATAGCCAATGGTAATTATTATTAAGAAAATGATATTGATAAGAACCAATAATAATCAGGTCAATAGTAAACAAACGGAACGATATTGATTATCCCAGAAATTGATATTGATAAAATGAAAAATTATGACTTTTACTTTTCATAGTTTAATGTAGTGAATGTTTTAGAGAATTTAAAGTAATACTGCCACAATTAATTTAATGAAAACAAAAAGAGAAATATTAAAGAAAAACTTAGGTCTATCAGATTGAACAAATCTATAAATAGGTGCTGTAATTCTTCATTCAAAAATATAGATGAAAGTACTTGATGTTATATCTAATTTTATGGATTTATCATAATATTTCAGAAATCATTCAAAATCACCTGAATGTTCATCTCTAATAATGTTACAGGATATTTCCAATCAAATCTTTCTAGTACCTCTGGATGAACAACTCCCAACCCTCCGATCGGTTAATCTTTATAAATTATTTACGCCTATAATTAATGGAAGAACAAAGGATCTAAAATTAAAATATATTTTTTACCATTTGATTATTTCAAGTGATAATCTGTCTTTTTGACTCTTAGTTTTATCATTAATTAATCTAACAATCCATGTAAGATTTCTAATTCAGTTTTTTTACTGCTTGAATGAATAGCAACTAAATTTCTTTAATTATATGCTCCAACTTATCCTTCTCCTTTTTAGAATCCATCTTTTTCTGATTTCAATCCTTTAACACAAACATCTGAAACTTCAAATAATTTTATTGGTAATTTGCTATCTGAATTGGCTTATAAAGTGTGTAATATTCCTGGAATAAGAGTTGATCTTACTGATTAAAATTATGGAGTTTTAGAATTATTGATAGATACATAATTTTATAGATTTGGTCTATTTAACATCTTAGTTTATTCATCTATTGACATTAATACGAAATTTAAACATTCTACAAAACCACATAAAGCTACTTCTTCTCTTACCATATCTGATAATTTATTTAATCTATATTCTGATCCTGTTGTTGCAGTTTCTGGCACTTTAAATTTTATTTTATTGTAATCATAAGCAATCCCTATTTCTTCAGCAATATCACATTATTAAAGGATATCACTTCTATAGAAAGGTACTTAGCAATCCAAAATATTTTCATCTTTAGCTACACTTTATATACCCATAATTGATAATAAATCACTTGCTTTTTGAGTTGCTAATATTATTATTAATTTATTTACTGATATTTATTCCTAAGACTTTATTAATATATTAAATATTTGTTGTTAATGTTCTTTCATCTACAATAGGTGTAATAATATGTTTATTATTTGATTCATAGACAACATTTACTTTTTCAATATTTAATTTATTATTATATATGGCAAATCCACTAATTAAACAATTTAATGTATGTAATGCTCTTTACTCATCAATTGCTGTTACTTCAATTAATATATTTTTTGTTTCTGCTGACATTTTCGAATGCTCTCCGTTGATTATTGGTGGTAAAGAACAAACCCTCTTTTAATTATCATAAATAACAGGATATACAGGAGAATTATCTATTATTTTCAAATAACCTTTTAAGTATTAATCTTCCTATTATTGGTAAAGAAATATAATTACTCTTAATTTGGTAAATAAATCAATGCAATTCATCTTTTCAGTTTATTTAAGTGCTTAGAATACAATATCTTAAGGTGCTTATGCATCATAAAAGAAAGGACCTTCTATTTTATCTAAATCATGTGTTCCAATAGAAACTAAGGTTCTTTTCCTAGCATAATTTTGATGAATTTTATCTTGAAATGATAAAAAGGATTTAAAACTATCCTCTGTTAGAGTAACATCTCTCAATATTGCTCCAACAACGAAAGGTCTAATTTATTGTGTCTATACAATATTTATAATATAATTTACTGCAGCTTTCACATAAATTGTTTCTTTTGCATTAGTAAAACTATAGATTCTTTTTTTTTCCAATCCCATATATACTCTCAATGCATGTACTAAATTTTCAATGCATAATAAATCAGGTCTATTGGCTGCAATTTCAAAGTATAAAAGATCTGGTTCCTCTTCTCTTTCTTCTGCTTCAATACCGAATCTGAATAATAATTCTTCCAAATCTTCTTCATTTAATTCTTTTCCCAAAAGCTTAAAGAAAAGCTTCTTGTCAGATGATATTTTAGGCATAATTAAAATTTATATATTTTATGTCTAATATTTTTATTGAACTATTCAAATACTATTTTCCTCAATTGATTCAGTCATTTATTGTGCTTTTTCCATTTCATTAAACTCAATTTCTTTGCTTCTCAACTACTATTCATCATCTTAGTTTTAGGTCTAAAATGAATTATAAATAATATAACTTTTCTATATTTAATTGCTCTAATAAACCATTTTAGGGCATGCTTAATATTCATCATACAAAAAATTAAAATGAGTATAATAGTTAATATAATAATCCAAATTCCTAAATTTTCAAAAGCCAAAGTATCATTATTTAAAGGTTTTGTATCCAATATCTCTTTGTAAACTCCAATTTATCCAGTCTCATAATTGAGAAGAATACGTTTATCAATAAAAAAGGGTTCTCCTAAAAAGATTGTGTTTGAAGATGATAATTTAATCTTCAATTAACATATATTCTTGAATTCCTCATCCTTTTTACAATTTCCCAATAAATTACTTATTTTTATTTATATGTCAGATATGTTTAAGTTAATACTTAAACTTTTAGTTAAAGATTAACTCATATTTTTACATACAATTACAAATAGTTCTGAATCTGCATACTGGCATATAACATTTTTATCTTATGAAGTCAATTAATCTATTAATTTATTGCTTAATTCTAGAGGAAGTGAAATAAATTAAGAATTCAATGTTAAAATAGCTTGATATGAATTATCTTTTTCAGAAAGTGGTTTATTCATTAAAGAAATTTAATCTATTTTAAATTTCCATTGAGGTGAATTTATGTCAGTGTTATTTATCCAATTTAATTAATAGTTTGGTCTTTACTGAATTTCATTTCTAATTGTAATAGTTTATTTTTATGGGTATATATCAAATTATAGAATAGACTTATTATTTTAAGAATATTGCATAATAAAATTTTATTAACTAGAACCTTTAAAATGACTCAAACTAATTGCCCCATCTGAAAGATAAGTTCTTTTTGCAAATATGTTGTTTACTTATAGCATTTATAATTCAAATTATTTAGCATCTATCTCAATATTCGATAAAACTAAAAATCCTTTCAATGAATAGTTGTGTGCAATTATTTAGCTCTCTATTTAAGATTATTGATCAAGTTTTTGTGATTTATTATAATTTTTTTCAAAACAGCTTTTCTTCTATATTGTTTAATTAATTTAAGGTTAATCATAAAATTCACATTCGGAAGACTTATACCAACTCCATGGACCAACTAAATCAATCTACATCATATGATTCAATTTACAAACATTTCAAAATTTTCATTTCCTGTTGTCAAATTAATTTTCATTGTATAAAGCAAATCTGATTATTCACATATGACTTTAGAATTATTAATCATAAACTCCTAATTTTATAATTCCAAAGGGCATTTAAATTAACTTTAACTTTAAAGTATTTCAGAAATATTGACGTCTTTGTAGGTTTTTTTACTTAGAATAAATTCTTAGCCAAAGCAAATTTAAAATAATAGCAATAAATTAAACATATTATTTTATTTATTTATTAAGTCATATATTAAATTGAAAATTAATATCTCAAGATCAACCAAGTTAATTTTCCATAATGTTTTAATACCATTTAAAAATAATAAAATTTCTTATAAATAATAATATATCATTATTTTTTTCAATGCTATTAGTGTTATGGTTGATTTTAGAATCTTAAATCATAATTTTTACTTTTAACAAGTTATTAAGAACTAGTACGTCTGTGATCTGGAAATTAATTAACTTGAGATGGAGCATTTTACACTTCTGTAGGTTTTTGTTATTAAGACTTTTGTGTACCATAAAAATTTTATTAAGGACTCAAATATCCTGAATTATTAGAATAATGCTGATTAATTCCTGAATAAATTTAACTATTTTCTGTTAATTCTATTTAATTACTATTATTATTTGGGGCTTCTTAATTCCATTAATATTATTATTTTAAAGTTTATTTAAATTATAGATTTTGAATTTCACCATCTAAATTCCTTATTCTAGATTCCATCTGAAATAATTATTCCTAAAAATATTAAAACAGAAAAATACCTTCTTTTTCTCTAAATCATTTTCTAATTATTTATTTTTATCTTAGAGCATACTATTTTATATTTGCAAATTCTAAATTTCTCTATCTTTAGCATTATTTTCAGAATCAAATTTCATTTATAAATTATCAAAATCTCTTGCTTTCAAATCATTTTAATTTTAAGTTCTATGTAATTCTTCCATTAAATTTTTCATTTCAAAATTTAATTATTACTTCTCTTACTCTAACCTATCTTAATTTTGGTGGATACTTTTATTTTACTCCTACAATAATTATAATTCTAAATTTTCTTAATATTATTACCTCTCTCTAATTAGTCACATTTTTTTTCATACAAAAGTAAATCATCATGCATCTCTTTCATTTTTTATATTGTAACCGCTCTTTCATTTCTTAATTAAACTTCATTATCTTAAACATTTTTAAACTGACTCTGCATATGTACATATTCATTTTCTAACTGTACTAATGCCATTTCTCTTTTCTTTATTTCTTATTCTAATGATAAACCATAATTTTTCCATTTTTCAAGGGTTCCTTTCAAATCAGCAGATTAAATTTATGATTTTGATAAACTATCATCAATAGTTCTTTCAAGTTGATAACACTTATTTTGTAACATTTGATTTTGTGTATTTAATTAATTTAATTATTCTTTCATTTTCCAGATTTCTTGCTCTTATGATTAATTCTTTGTGGCTAATTTCGCAAATTCATTCTTTCCTGTTTGTATTGTATTTACATATTATTCAATTTATCTTTATTCTAAAATTTAAATATAAAATACAATCAGAAATTTATTATTACATCTGTCTTAATTTACTTTCATTTTATAGATTTAAATTCTATACAGTCTACAATTCTTTTTCTTTTTATTAAAGCTAAATCACTTAATTTTTTAATTATTCATTTTATAAATTGAGATTTGTTAGATTTTTTTATAGATTATTAATCTAATCTTTAGATCCCTAATTTAATTAATTGATTTTTTAAATCAACACTTTATTTTAATCCTATTCATTTGTTAAATCCTTATTAATCATGTCTAATGCTTATTTCATTTTTCTATTATCATTTAAGAGTGCTTCATTCTTTTAACTTTGACCCTCTGTATTTTATGTTAACTCTTTGACCTATTATTTTAATTTTTCGATTGTTTCTTTTTAAGTCTACATTTCACTATCTTAAAAAGAATTTTATCTTTTTTATTCTTATTGCTGTTTATTAGCTATTGAAAGCTGTTATTCAAGATCAGATATCTAATTTTCAAGTCCTTTATTTAGTTCTACTTGCTTCTTTAATTTTTACAAATCTAAAAGCTAATATTGATCCTCTTAAATTGTATTCATTAACCTTTTATTTTCATTTTTTAATTATATCATTTGATCCCTAGAATATTCATTAATATCATACTGCAATCCTTATATTTCTGTATTATTACTCTTATCTCTATTACTTAATTGATTACTATTATACTCAGATATTATACTTATCGTTTTTCAACTTTTAGTTGTCCTACTCCAAAGCTCTCCACTAATATCTAATTACTGTTAGAAACATACCTTAAGGTTTCGTTTTCTTTCATTAATCTTTGGATCTATTCTTCATTCTCTTATTCTTTCATAGTTAATTATCCCATCATAGGGTAATTGAATTGTGGATATTGTAAAACCTAAGGTATATTTTATTATTGTCCATAACTAACTTCTATAAATATATTACTTATTGGTTTAAGTAGTTCGTGTAGGATTAAACCTAAGGTTAAATAAAAAATGGGATTACTCATTTGGATCAATGGTTTTTAAATTTTATCCATTTGATAAATTGGATGTACCTAATTATCGATTAGAATTTGGTTTGCTCCTTTCTTGGTATGGAATTTAAGTTTAAGAATTTGTTTCAAATTGGCTCATTTAGTGATTACAGAAATTTTTTTATAAACAATATTACGTTAAGAATACTTTATGACATCAAATCAAATAAATTTTTATAGATAATCTCCATTTAAAATATTATTACTAATAAGCATCTCTAATCCTGCAATTAGTTAATAAAATAAAAAATAGCATAATATAAGAACTTAAAATGTGTATTGAATTATACATATTAATAAATAAATGCAAGTATTACAAAATTATAGTAAAAAACATTGATATTCATGAAACCAAGCAATTCTGTTGTATTATGTAAAAAATATAAAATTAATCACTATTTTTCATTCTTCTTCACTTTAGACTCTTTCAATTTATAACAAAATTAAGAAGGTTTATGCAATTCTATTTTAATGGAAAATGTATAAAATTATAATTTCAAAATACAGATTAAAAAAATGTTTTGTATTAAGATTAGAGCTATTCTTCAATTGAAAGTCTTTTTGAATTAGTATTTAATTTGCTTTAAAAAAAATTACTTGAAATATTTGGTCTACTCTATAATAAAATATTATTTTTATTGTTATTAATTTTAAGTTTAAGTACTTCAATGAATTAATTTAAATCTGAAGGTGAGTTTTTACTTTAAAATTAAGGTTTGCTTGATGATGTTTTCAATTATAATATTCTATCAATATCTTTGAATGGACTAGGTGATACTTTGAACTTCTTTTTAGAACTAAATTCTTTATAATTTGAAAAGCTTAATTTTTTCTAATATCTACTTGATTGAATTGAATTATCATGATCAAAAAATTCAAGTATCTAACTATTTAATTCTGAAATCTTGTTAATAATTTCTGTATAAAAATTGTTTTTTTATTTTAAGGGTGATTATATAATTTGACAGTTAGAATATGAATTGATAAGCTCCTTATTTTTTTGAATTTCTTGCAATTGTTACCTTAATTCTTATTCTTGGTCTTATAAATGCTGATTTCCTTTTTCAATAACTTTTTTCATAACCTCCCCAATAGATTAAATTAATTACTCTTAGTAAGTTTGCACATTTTTTAAGAATTGTTTATAATCATCTCTTAAATTAAACAATCTCTTTATGATTGCTTATTCCTTAAATGATAAATAATCTATTTGCTCTTTTTAATCAAAGTGATCTTCATACTTTAATTATTATTTTTAGGGTGAAATAAAAGTTGGTGATTATGCTTAATGTATTTTAGTTTCCACTTACCTTAATAGTTCTTAAGAATCAATAGATAATCTTGATTCATCCTTAGATTTAGAATACTCAAAATATTTATCCATACTTTATTTTTATAAAAATTAATGTAAAACATAATTTAAAATAAAATATCCATTACACTAACATAGAAATAAGACTTAAGAAAAATTGTAATTACCTAAGGGATAATAAAACAATTGTTAATTACTTTAATAAAAAGAATAAATTAAATATAATTATCACAATATTTTCTTCTCAAACAATTTAAGTTAATTTTTAAATCCTTCATTTGGACGCACTTGGTGTCGTATAGCTTTCATTTTTTCAAGTATCGTTTCACTATCTTTTCTTGTATATAAAGTTAATATTCACTTCTCTATTTTCATTAAATAAGCACAAACAATTGTTGCAGATCTAGATACTCCAGCAAAACAATGAACCAATACATTTGTTGATTTTAAATTCTATTCAATAAATTTGATTGATTTTTAAAAATGTTATACTAAAAATTATTTGGATTTATACTTATTTAGAAATTTTCATCATCATCTGCTTCAATAATATAATGATTAACATTTTTTATTGTTGTATTAACTCCCCTTGCTGCTGTTATTACAGCTTTTATATATTTTTCTTTTAAATTCTCCTCTTCAATTGAATTCAGATTTCCTTAAAATAATCAATTTATACCTAAATATAGATTCCCTTTATCTTGAGTTTCTCCTTTAAGAATTAAACTACAATTTTATTTCATCTCTTAAATTAACATTATATAAAAAAAATTCAATTAGTATAATCAAATTTATAAAGACACTTTTTCATAATTCTCTAATTGCTAAACAAATCCATTGTTTGGGCAAGCAATTTTTCTAATTGTCTTTATTTTTTAGATTGCCTCTTATGCTTTTAATCTAAATAATTAAATCTTAGTTACTTTTAGGTTTTCATTAAAAATGCTGCTACAATTGTTGCTGATCTAGAAGCTCCATAAAAGCAATGCACCAATACATTAGTATGTTAAAGATGTTACTCTATAAATTAAAAGCATTCATCGAAATGAAGGCCTAATTAAGATTTATAATTTACAAATCTAGTATTCAGGCAAGTCTTAAGCTTTAATGATAAGATGATTTCTATTAGGTAAATTTATATTTATATCATCAGCTACAGTTAAAACTGCACCAATTTATAATTATTCCAAATGCTATATTGAAGTTGAATGCTTATTGCCTATTGATACATAATTGTTTATACCCAAAAATAGATTTCCTTTTTCATCACATTAACTATCAATTATGATATTAGGTGAAGTATAACTTGATGAATACATTATGATAGAAATGATTTCAAAAATTATATATGTACAATTTAATTAATAAATTTAATTGAATGTTTGAAAAAGAGATTCTCTGTTCAAAAAATTTCAATAAGAAATTAAATATAAACAGTAATCTTTATGAAAATTATTATATCCTAATTCATTTTAAGATATCTTGCTTAGGCATTTTAGTTATTCATATTATTTGAACTACACTAAATGGTTATAAATTGTAAAAAATTATTATAAATTAATGGGTCAATTATGTATTGAGAAACCAAAACAAAAACACTCGGAGGATAATTTACGAGAACTTAATTTATAAACCTAAAATAATCCATAAACATAAGAATCGTCTCTTTAAAATCCAAATTTGACAGAATAAGAAGTAAAAGAAAAAACTTAAGTTAAATTACTCGATTCTGTAAACACTCATTAAAATATATCTATTCATGATGTTTATAAAATACTTTCCCCTCCATTAGGAAGCGGTAAAGTTATTTTAATTTCAGGTTCGTATGCTGAAGTGCGTAAAGGGATTCACAAAGTATTAGGTATAGTAAGAGCAATAAAAATCATATCTAAATCAGAAGCCACAAATGAAGAGGTTTCTAGAGTCTTACATGAAGCAGAAATACTTAAATAGTTGGTATTAAATATTTAATTTAGGATCACCCTAATATTGTTAAAATTTTAGAGATATACTAAAATTCTGAATAAATCTTCATCGTAACTGAGTTATATACTGGAGGTGAGTTATTCGATGCTATAGTGGAATCTCAACATTTTTCTGAGAAGGATGCAGCCAAAATAATCAAATAAGTACTGTTGGGCTTAAATTATTGTCATCAACATAAAATAGTGCATAGAGATATTAAACCAGAAAACATTGTTTTTGAAGGTAAAGATAAACGAGGAACAATTAAAATCATAGACTTTGGAACATCAAGAGTCTTTGATCCTCATTAAAAGATGAATCAAAAAATAGGAACGGTAACTGTTTTTCATTTTTCTTTAGCCTTACTACATAGCTCCAGAGGTTTTAAAAAAAAAATATGATGAAAAATGCGATATGTGGTCTTGTGGAGTTTTAACTTATATATTATTATGTGGATATCCACCATTTAATGGAAAATCTGAAGCAAAGATTTTAGAAAAAGTAGAAATAGGAAAATATGAATTCAATTCAGAGGAATGGGATGTTATCACAGAAGAAGCAAAAGATTTTATTTCTAAATTAATGGAAAAAGATCCTTTCAAAAGATTCAATGCTGAATAAGCACTTAAACATCAATGGATTGCATAATCAAATGAGGATGTTTAAAATTAATTGCCTTCAATTGGTAGAGCTTTGAAGAATATTTAAACATTTAAAGTAAGTAGATTTTTATTATTTCTTAGTCCACTAAATAAATCCAATCTGCTATTTATTAGTACATAGTTAATTAATTTTCTACTTAAGAAGAAAAATCAGAATTATTGAAAACTTTTAAAACCTTAGATATTAACAATGATGGTTAATTAAGCAAATAAGAATTACTTATTGGATTAAGTAAGATTATGGATGAAAATTCTGCTAAAGATGAAGTAGATAGAATCATGTGTGAAATTGATTAAAATAATTCAGGATCTGTCGATTATTCTGAATTTGTTGCTGCATCTATAAATAGGTCAAAGCTATTATCTTAAGATAGACTAGCTAAAACATTTAAGGCCATTGATAAAGTAAAAATAAATACTGATTATAGGATGGTAATGGTTCAATAAGTATAGATGAATTGAAATTAATTTTTGGAAATGGATTAGTACCAGATGAAATGTGGAAGTAAATTATGCTTGAAGTTAACAATAAAGAAGAAATAACATATTAAGAATTTTCAGAATTAATGTTAAATTTGGCATTTTGAAGAATTTTTATTGTCCTTAATCATATTACAATAAAAAATAATATGATATATAAAATAATAAAATTGTGAATTTGCTAAAATAACTTTTAATAGATTGAATCAGATCATTAACTTAAATCAGTATCACCAGCAGCAACTCTCATGGCAATGTATTCTTTTAAGTCTCTCATGTTAGTATTCAAATGTCCAATCAAGTCAGATACGGTTTATCTGTCTGCATCTCTTGCACCTCTTCTTTATTAATATTCATAAGCAGCTTATTAGCATTCTGCTCTTCTGTCATCTCTTTATTAGGTCTTGGCTTCGAGTCTGGCAGCATTGTCATCTTATGAGCTATGAGTGGCAGCAAGTTAATCAGCTAAAGATTAGATTTCAGCTTCCAAATTGGCAATTGCAGTATTAAGTTTGTTCATATCTCTGTTCAAAAGAGAACTGTAAGCTTCATAAGCTTATCTTCTAGAGTCTTCAGTCTTTCTTGCTAAATCGAAAGCTTAGTTCAATTAGTTTTATAAGTCATCGATTAATTAGATGATTCTTCCTGTTAATTCTTAATTAGCATATTATTAAGCTTTGACAGCCAAAGAAGCCATAAGTTTGATGGCTTTTCCGAAAGTTCTAATGTGTTTCATTTATCCGGCCTTGTGAGCAGCAGCATTCAAATGAGTGGCGACTTAAGCAAAAACTTATGGGGTAAAGTGAACGGCTTCACTTGATCCCTTTTATAAGAAAGCTGGGGCTTATAAGTTATCTGTAAAGAGTCTTCTAGCTTCAGCAAGAACACCTGAAACAAATGAGAGTTCTTCTCTTTAAGCTTCAAATTCATCATTTTATTCTTATCTCTTGGCTTAAGCTTCATCAATAACTTATTAGAGGAGAGCCTTTTCAGCCAACTTGGCAACTCTTTATCCGACCTTTTAGTCATAGACTGGTTGGAGTTCGTCTAGTTTGGCTTATAATTCTGTGTCTCTTTATTCAAGATTGGCAATCTCTTAGTTAAGACCTGCAAGATCAGCATCACAAACTCCTTAGAAGGCTTTGTTTTCAGCATCGTCTTCTCTTTAGTCGTTTTGATATCTTTCTTCCAAATCATAGAGTGTTTAGAAAATTCTTTCTAATGGCTCGCCTGTTTGCATTTAGATAGCAATTGTATTCAACAATGTCTTTCCAAGCTTGGATTTTTCGAGTTTTTCGAAAGCAGCCAAGTTTGTGGCAAATGCTGTAGCAATCAATACTAAAAGAACAATAGATTTCATTTATTAATACTTTTTTTTAATTAAAATATAGCGATTTGAATTAAAAATAAAGGAAAAACGAATTTTTCTTTAAATTATGTAATTAATTTTTTGTAAATTAAAAATAATAATTCCGTTTTTCATGAATATAATGAATAATCAAATATTAATTAATAAAATAATAGAAACTATTTCATGACGTTGAAGCAACATCACTTTAAAACTGATCTTATTATTAACTATATTTTAATCACTTTAAGATTCTTACATTTTTTAATTCATGATCTCTTGCTGGGTTATATAATGAATATTTCCTTAACACTTTTATAATATTTCATACAAATTTTCAATTATATTTAAAAACATAATTTCTTATTGTTATTTATTAAATTATTTAGAACTAGCCTCTATTTGCATCTCCATAATCAAATAATAATTAGTTAAGCAGCAATTCAAAATATTTGAAAGCATTTTAGATATTTTATGTTGTTATTCATTTAATATATAATTTAAAATTAAATTAATTCTCACTGATTCAAATTTGCCTAATAAAATTTATAATAAAAATTTATATCAAAAAAATGAAGTACTGCTTATTTGAGCATCCTGATTAGTAAAAATGATATGTATTGGTTCTTTAGTTATATTTATTGAAGTATCAATTAAATAATTATGTTAGGCATAAGATGTAATTTATAATTATTATATAAGAGAGAATCTATATATCTTTTTATTTACCTTAGATAGAATTCATTTAACAAACAAATTGTTTTTGGTCTTGCAGCCTAAACAAACATAGTTTAGATCAAACTTGAAAGAAGAATATTATAATAGATTTGTTGTTAGATCAACTATTTATTTGAAGTTACTTGATAAAGAATTTAGATTAATAATGGATAGATGAGAATGGAGTATATAATTAAAGTTCTATTATAGGCTTTTTATATCTATTTATAATATGATTTAGAGAAAATTGAAAATAATTATTCTTTTTCATTATTATATATAATATTAAAAACTTAAACACCAAGATGTAGATCTTTTAAGAATAAGAATAATATCCAATAATTAATTATAGAATAGTAAATTTTCCTCAAATTATTTTATATTAAATCAATTTTGATATTTACTTAATGCTTATCTTGATTGTGCTAGGACTTAATTAACTCTATTCTGAATCTCAATATTTTCTGTGAAATCATTTAAAGTATGCTTGATTGGACTAGCATAAGTGATTGGAGGAGTTGGAAGCAAATTGATTTAATAATTGGCATTATCCTATTAATTTGATGAATTTAATATTTCAGTAGGTTTTATTTGGCTTTCTTCTAAGTTATTAGCAATCTATTTAATTTACTATTAAAGTGAAAATAATTGTCTTTATTATTCTTCAATGATTTACTATTATTTTTATTATTATTAATATTATTATTATAATGATTATTGCTATTATTTTAATTGCTATTCTAATTATCTATTTATTTATTATTCTCTTAGAAGTAATTCTTCATCTGATTTTTCTCTAAAAGAGTATGATTGTTGAAAATTAGAAATATTATCTTATAAAAGATGAGGGTTAAAGTTTGTAATTTGATTTTATGGGGGAATCTATTATTCCATTATTGCAGGTATTAAAGGTTTTTAATCATGTTATCTTTGAATATTCAAATTTAATGTAGGTTTCAAAGGAGAAAAATTATTGCCTTAATTATGTTAATTTTGATTTAATTCTTTCGAATTCTATGAATATAATATCATTATATACTAAAATATCTCTTATTCCAATTCGATAATGCAAATCTCTATGGAGCATATTTTATATTAATTTTATTAATTCTTCAGAGTATCCATTCATACTTGATTCTTACAAACGTTCTTCAATTATTTAATCATGCAATTAAGGGGGATTTGAATTGAAAGAATAACAATCAAAACTACTTTTAAGTGTCATTAACTCTAACATAGTCATACCTAAAGAAAAGATATCTGATTTAGAAGGATCATGAACAGGATTTATATTTTTTAATCTTAATTGTTCAATTAATTCTGGAGAGAGTAATGCTTATCCTTATTTATTTAAGACAAGAGAATAACCACTCATCATTCTTAAGACTCCCATAGGAATCAATCTAACTTACATATTATCATCTAAATATATAGCATCAGGTTATATTTGCATATGCCATTACTGTTTGGTCTCTAAAAAGTGAAGTCCTTAAATTATTTGATGCAGAAGCTATTTAAATATAATTTTGATATTTATACCTTCCATAAATCTTTTTCTGGAATTAAAGATTTATATTGAAAATGATGAGAACAAATATTTTTGGTTGTCTTATGAAGGGCTTAATAATACCATTTACTAATGATTAAATTAGTGGTGATTTATGGATCAATACAAAAACCATAATATTTAATCAAGTTTGGATGATATAAACTTTAAGCTTAATTATGAAGATTCAATAACTATCCTTCTTATTCAACTGATACAGAATTAGCTATTCTTTTTTCAAAAATTGTTGGGAATTTAGTTACTTCATTTTTTAGCTTATATAATTCCACTCTTTCAATATGCTAATAACTTTATCCACCAAGATGTTAAATTTATGTGTTTAAAGGTGCTTTTTAATTAAAAATGGAGGCATCTATTGTATTTGCAAAATACACTTAATTTCCCATTTGTAAATATAAATAAAATTTATTTACTCTAATTTATTAAATTATATTTGTATAGTATAAACTAATCCTATTATATTATCTTAAATGATTAATTTCTATATTGAAATCAAGAAAAAAAGACTTAAACAAATATTCAAGTTACAAATACAATAGTAATTTATTTTAATTTATTTAATATTTATATTATTTACCTATGAAAGAACCTGTTTATTCAATGGAATTAGGAGAATTACCAGGTAATTTAAAAATTCATTTAAAGGAACTAGACCAAGAGTATAAAAAAAGGAAAGAAATGTAGGAGCAGATAAATTTATATAAGCCTATCTTACTAATGAAAGTATTTAATATAAATGATAAAAAGAATTAAAAACAACTTCCAATGATATAATAATGAGAAATCCATTATTTTCTGACTTCTAATATGCCTAATAATAATAATTTGGGAATGGATTGTAATAATAATTTAAGAGTTCACCATAATTGTTACAATCTAAATCAGTAAATCCAGAAAAAAAGAGACATTTATAACATAATGAAAATTTAGTTGAAGATTCAATTGATCAATTTTAAAAATCAAGCCTTTTATAACAATAGCAATAACAAAATTAAAAAATCCAAAAATCAGAACTAGATTAAAATAATTAAAATGATCAACCTAGTTCTAAACATAATTCTAGAAAATCTTAAAATTATGAAACTCATTCCAGTAGAGTTGATGCAAATGAATATTATCAGAAATTGCAAAACAATGTAAATTAATAATCTTAGTTGATTAACAAATTGAATACTGAAAGAGAATAATAAAGAAAGTATGTTAAAATATATTTAGATTATATGTACGAAATAATGTACTTGGTAGCAAAGAATATTATATGCCTCAATATGATATGGATGTTAAATTTAGTAAATTGTTTTAATCATAATTATAGGCTTATACGACAGACCCAAATTTAAAGACTATACATATTAAGATGCATCATATAAATAAGTTGTCGAATTAAAAAATAGATACTAATTAAATGAGATGATGAACAATGAATTTGTGACAAGTTAGATTATCGTAATTGCTTAGCTAATAAAGACTATGGATATGGATTGAAGGGTCATACAAAAGTTCCTATCTATCCATCATCAAAGCCCTAAAATATTGATAAAGAATGAAAAAGTGAGCCCGTCAAATTAAATCTGTGATATAAATATATAACAATTATCATAATAAAATAATATAATATATTAATCAAAATGGAATAAATAAATATGACTACAGTTTTATTATTATAATCTCTAAAATTACAAAAAGAAAATAAATATTTATTATTATAATTTTAACTATCATAGCAATCTAACCATTAATTATTCTAATATCCCATAAGTGAGAGCCTCTGAAGATTTATCAGTCATTAATTCTGTATGAGTACTTCTAACAAAACCTTTATAATCCTTTATATATTCAATTGCTTTTTAAAGCAGAAGGTAATAATTACTTAATCCTTATAAAATAAATCCTGGCAATTGAATCTAAATATAGTTAGTTATTTACCTCATCTGTAATTGGTGAATCGAGATTTATATTTTATAAATTTTAAGATCTAAAATAATTTTTGATTTCAGTCAAACTCTATTTGATATATTATTAAGTTATTCTATAAAATGTTTCTGTTTCTGTAAAATCCTAGTTTAAAAGACAAACAAAAGTTGTATCTTTTTGTAATTCTACAATATTATTACTATATAAATACCTGATTTAGAATTGCATAGTTTAAGCAATTTATCAAAATACTTCATATATTTTTCATTATATTCAATAATTGCTTAAGAAAATTTATGATATGAGTCTGTCTTTTTATAAGTAGTAAGATCTTCTAATTGTAAGATATTTGGTTAATTATTTTCTTTATCTGTAATTACATTAAGTTTAGTAATTTTAATTGCAATATTCTTACCCATAAGAAATAGCAATTTATCTTTTAATTCTGTACTAATTACTTTACATTAAAGTAAACTTGAGGAAAACTTATAGAGAAACCTACAAAAGTTAACTTGAGTAAACAAAATATCATTATTAACTTTACATTCCATTGATATCCCTATAGGTTTGATGTCTTCATTAGGCTATGTTTTTTATTTAATATAATGTTTTTGAACCTATTATTGACTAGTAGATCTTTAAACATTTTATTATTGTTGTTATAATGGTTATCTATTATTATCAATTTATGTTGGTTTCTGTGGTTGTTGATTTTATTACTACTAATAGTTTTCTTTGTTCTCTCTATATCTGACATCCTGTTTTCCACCTTAACTAAGGGATCGTTTAACTCTTTGCTATTATTATTCAATTGGAGGAGGAGTAACAGCTTACCTTTACTATTATTATCGAGGGTATTATTGTTATTATTATTATGGTTAAGTAGGAGTGATCGTTTATCTAATCAATTAATGGTTAGCCATATCACGAACTCTCATTCTTCTAGCATCATCCACAGTTAAACATTATCTGATAAAATCTTTGGCAGCAGAAGATATTTATGGATGAGATGGTAGATGCAATGGTTGATTCATAATATTAGAAATCAACGCAGCTTCTGATTAACCATTAAATGGGGTTCTTCCAAAAAGCATTTCATAAAATACAACTCCAATTGCCCAAACATCTCCTTATTCTGTATGTCCCTACTACCTTAAAGCTTATGGACTCATATAAAGTGGAGTTCCAACATTAAAGTTTCTGCCTTATACTCTAGCCTCATGTACAGGTACAGCAAAGCCGAAATCAGCTAACTTTGGAATTGAATGATCAATTAGTATGTTAGCTGGTTTTATGTCTCTGTGAATAAAACCTTTTTTATTCATTTCTACCAAGGCTGAAACAACACATTATAATATTTTTGTTGCTTCTTGTTCATCTAGTCTTCCTCTTTTACGAATATAATTATTGAGATCTCCAGAGTCACAATATTCTGTGATTATATAAGTGTTATTTTATGTTTAAAAGACATCATGCAATTTCATTATATGTTTACTATTGAATGAACGTAGAGCGTTGATTTCATTTTTTAATAATTATGAGTGTATTGATTATTTGATCATTTTCATATCAATCACCTTGACAGCAACTAGTTCTTGGGAAACATCATCTTTTCCCTTATAAACTTTGCTGCTAAACCCTCTTCCAATTTCTTCATTTAGTAAATAGCTGTAATGATCAATTTGTTTCCTTGTTATGTTTTATCTTCTGTACATGTTAAAATTAACGATATTATTAAAAAATTAAAATGACCTTTAATTTGTTAATGAAATATAAATTTGTATGTTTTAGACTACATTAAATCAATGTCTTTTCTATATATTATATATTTGGACTACGATTATGAGATTGAACTTAAGAAAAAAATATAAAATAAAGCAATAAAATGTTAAAATAGATGTTTTAATTGATTATAAGCAAAAATAAGAAAGATATATATTTTAAAATTTTATTTTAATGTATTATCCATATAGCAGACCGTAATATTATCCTCGTTCAGTGTATCCACCACAACAAATGCCATACAGACCTTAATACTATCCACCTTATATGCCACAAAGCCATCCATAATAAGGACTCTATTCCTCTTATAATGGATTTCAAATTCCTAGAGCTAATATTCCACCTGCTCATCCTATGGCAAGCTAAGCAATGCAATCTCCCAACAAGAATTTTCAAAGTCCTGTCAGAGGATTTGCATCACCTGCCAGAAATCATCCCATGCAATCCTAATAATAACAACCATAAAATAAACCAACTTAACAATAATAATTGTAATCACCCACAAGACCTGGATATTATACATATGAATAAGTGATGGAGAGAATTCAAAAAGCCAATGCTTAATAATAATAACATTAGCCTTAGTAAAGTATTAAATCTTATAACTATTTTAGAATCTACATCATTACCTTAACCATAATAGAAACAATTATCTGTCTAAAATTAAAACCCTTAATAATAATAACCAAAATAATAGTAAATTCAATAATAATAACCAATACAATAATAAACTTAACCAAATAAAACTCCTAACAAACAACCTTCATAACCAATAGAAAGTTAACAAAAATAACCAACACCACCAAAAGATCCAGAATATGAATATGAATAAGATGGAAATGGAGATGCAGACGCAGATGGAGAACTAGAAGGTATAATATTTTTAATATTAATTAGAATTGGCATTATAATATGAAGATGGTTATATTTATAGAGGATAAGGATTTCCTCCTTAAACTAGAAGTGGATTTGGAATATTAACAGATAGTGAAAGTTAGGAAGTATATGCTGGATATTGGAAGGAAAATTTTTATGAGGGTGAAGGAAAATTAAGAAATTTATAAGTTGAAATAATATCTGGTAATTATGATTACACAAATATGACAAATATTGGAAATGGATGGGAATTTTATGAAGGTATTAATTTTTTTAATATCAAATTAGGTAAGTTTGAAGGAGGTAAAATGCATGGATAAGGAACTTTAGTGTTATCAAATCAGGAAAAATATGTTGGCCAATTTGATGATGGAATGATACATGGAGAAGGTGAATTTATAGCTAGCAATGATACTGTGGTGAAAGCAATATGGAATTAAGGAATTTTAGAATAATATATTGAATGATTTATTAATTTTTCTTCATTCAAAACCAGGTAAATTGAAATACAGTTTACTCTCCTTTCTATTCTTATGATTTTTATATATTACTAAATATACATCTAACTCATTGTATTTATCATAGATTAACATATTACTCAACAGAATTTAATAATCTATCTATATATTCTTTTTGTATTAATATATCATAACTTTAGGATTATGCTGATGTGATTTATCATATGTAGTTCTTTCTGATTTTAACAGAGATTTTTCTATTAATTATTATATCTAAATCTGTTGAGAATTAGTAATATACAGTTCTCATTAAAATTAATGTTATATATATAAAAACATAATTATACAAATATAATACTAAAATTGCCAAATGAAAATCCATTTGTAATAGGAATAGGATACCCTTTAAACTATTTAGATTGCCAAGATAAATTCTATAAATATTTACAATTACACAAATTTAAAAAAATACCTATATTTTAAAGAATAAAACAATTTCAATATACTTAACCAAATAACAAATTACCATTATGTTTTGATACCAATATGTTACCTTATTTTAAACAATTAAATGATACCTTATATAAAAAAAATAGATATAAATTAGGAAATTATGATTATAGATATGAATTGAATGAAGAGATTATAGATTCTTTTTGTCAAGAGTTTTATAATGAGATTCATAGTCATATAATTTATAATTTTACAACATTGATTTAGTAGTTGAAATTAAAATATAACTATGAAATTTAAGATGTTGTTGTAAATAAAAAACCAGATGAACATATTAAAAAGTTGTTTAACCAATATTTAAATTTAAATTTGGTTTTAATGGCTGAAATGCCGACATATAAATAATTAGTATACACTCCAGGGTTTATTTATTTTGAATAATGACTTCAATAATTATTTTATGAATTTTTAATTATTTTTCATCTAAATATTTTTGATTTTTTCTTGATGCAGAGAAAGTAAAGTTGGATAAAGACACTTTGTTTTTAATGGTGTTTATTCGTTAATTTTAAAATTAGAGAATTTAATTGAAATTATCAAATCATTATAATGATTGGTAAGAGAGGAATAGAATTTTAAAATATTAAATTATGGAAAGATATTTTTATTAAAGAGGAGATAGAGATAATTTATATTTGAAAATGCCCTGTTGTTGAATAATTAAAAATAAATTAATTAAGATTTAATGAACAATCCTCGTCCATCATAACTTCCAGCTAAGGCAACACCATCATAATTGCCAACCAATTCTTAATAATAGGTTCCAGAAACATATTTACCATAACAAAATTGGGTTCCTGCAAGCTCATAAATTCAACCAGGAGCTATGGGCTAACCAATTCCACTTTAACAGACAGGATTAATTCAAAATCCATAATATTTGTAGTAGCCAGTGTATGGTTAATAACAATTGATACAATCAAGTGGACCTGTTGTTACTTAAGGGAATGTAATCATAAAATAATAATCAAATAGGCAATCAAAGGTGAATCTAGGATTGAATACGTTCCTTACACAAAAGAAGTGACAGAGTATGTGATGTAAGAGGTGGTCGAATATGTGCCAAGAGAGAGAAAAATTACTGACTATTATGCAGTGGAATATGTGACTGAACATATTCCCTAAGTAATCTAAGAAAAATATATTGGTATTTGATTATGTTTATGATTTATGCAGAATACGTACCAGTAGAAACAATAAAAGAGAGAACAGAGTATTAAGCAGTGACTAAACAAAGTGTCATATAAGCACCAATTGATTATTAATAAATCCAGACAACTCAATAATATTAAGGTAAATAAATTTTATTTAAATTAATTTTAGTAGCTGCCCCCGTATAATATGCCTAAACCTATGGATAATAAATTCAATATGCTTAAACTACAACACCATAGCCTATTCAATATGCTTAAACAACAACTACATAACCAATTCAATATGCTTAAGCACCAGCCCAATTTGTACCAACCACTTAAAGTCAGTATGTGTAAGTTCCAGTTACAAACTCTTAATTTGTTCCATAAGGCTATTCTACAACCACATATGGAGCACCAGTAACAACCTATGGTTAGGTTACCTAGAATACAGGTTATTTACCAGCAACCTAATATGCCCAACCAGGAGTTGGATAAGTTACTACAACAACATAGTAGTATTCAACTGGATGGTAATAAGTATATCCAGCATCAACAGGAAATGTTTAACCTTAATTGTAATAATAATAAGTAGGTCAATTGCCAAGACCAGGATAGAGTCCCAAGTATGCATGATGATATTAATAAAAAAGGAATTATTCAATTGTTACAATAATTATTCTTAAGATGTATATGTCTTGTGTGATAATAATATGAATCATTTGGATCTAGCAAAACCAACTCTATCATTGTCTCTATCGTAAACAGAATAATATTTGCTAAGGAAAGTATCACCCAAAATCCAAGCTGGTCCTTATGGTGATGGGATATCTAAAGGCATAAATGAACCAACACATTAGCAATTTGCTCCCATTTCTACAAAACTATCAGTACTTGCAACTGTATCATAGGCAACCTAAATTATTTTCATTTAATACTTCATTTCCTTATGAATCAATTTTCATAACATAATCATTTGCATCCAAATCATAATGGACACCATCTAAAACGAATGTTAATTTTGGTAATTCTTTAACATTGTTACAATTTTCATCAATATTTAAGGTATCTAAATTAATATATATATATAATAAAATACCTAACAAATCATATAAAGCTTCTGATGGACCAGTTAATAATGAAGTACCAGTATCAGCTACTACTTTGCATCCACTTTTACAAAGTCCTAAATCTTTTCCATTAACCAAAATGTTATCAGCATCCATTAACCAATAATATTTATTGACCACATTATGGAAATGTAAATCTCCAGTGAAATGTTCATTATCCCAACCACCCAAAGTTAATTCAGATGATTTAGATCCTTCTTATCTTGAAAAGTAGAAAGAAAACACATTTCTGTCTAACAATTTCTATTGCATTATATTATCAAATAATGGATTGAAATTGTAAGCAGCCATTGATGGATATGCTAATCCAACAATACCATCAAAATCTGATTATGCAAAGACATCACCATTTTCTCTAACAATTTCAGCAAATTCTTATTTGGCAATTTTGACACCTCCAACATAGGCAGTATCAGCATTAATCTAAAAATATATGCAATTTATATTACTTCACCCATCAATTCTCCAGTTCCAAATTCAACGTCCAAATCATAACCTAAATGATCATAAGTAGCACTCTTTGAACCGTCGTATTGTTTATGATTTTTACATCCATAATCATTGCATCTAGCAGAATTCAACCAAATGTTAGCTGATCCTGTATCAAAGATAACCTAACATATTATATAGTCATACCTTAAATTTATTATCTGATCCACCTAATCCAATCTCTCCTGTATATTAGGTATTCTTAAAGTTATACAATTTTATTGATTCTTTTTATTTAGTCTAGGCCATTTCCAAATCTGATTCACCTAACAAATCAGGACTATTTCTGTATTGTTAACTTGTTGTAATAAAATCAAATAATGATTTTCTTGCTTATGATTCTGTTCTATCCAACTTGATCTTATATATTTTATTTTCCATTGGTTGTTGTTGTTCTTCTAAGAAAGAAGCACAACTGCCCAATGCCAATAGGATTGTCAAACCTAATACCAATTTCATTTATTAATTAATCACTAAAACAAAAACGATATTTTTTTTTTCAAACGCACCTAAAATAACTGAATGCAATTATTTTATTGTTTTAACTTATTTTTGTAATCATTCACTATTACATAATTACAATTTGCTTAAAATTGTTATTTTTATTTAATATTGAAATCTCCACAATTATTAATTTAAATAATGAACATTGAGTATCTTCAAAAACTTTGGGATTCATTTAGTCAAAAATACACAGCAGCATAAAAGAACCCTTCAGTCTTTTGTTTCACTCTTTTAAATATGTTACGTATTGAAGATTCAGATTCGTATATATTATTTGAAATCTATTAAGTATTATTGATGCTGGATGTGGAGGAGGACATCTCCATCAATATATTATAGAAAAAAAGAAACCATATGCTAGATTTGTTGCATTTGATTTCTCTAATTAAATGGTTAAAATTGCAGCTGCTAGGATGCACAAATACCTTACATAACAATAAAAAGGAAGTATTGATTAAATTAACTAAGAAGAAATAGATAATGTCAATTTAAGTAATATTTATATTATAAAAAGATTCGGAAATCTTTAATTAAATTAATTATTCCATATAATAGGCAAACATACAAGATTTGAATTAATTCTAAGATAATACATTTGATACATACATTTCTAATTTAGTTTTTCATTTAATCCCTAATCCTCAATAAGCGATGGCTGAAGCCTATCGTATACTTAAACCTGGAGGAAAATTGGGTTTCACTGTTTGGGGATCCAAAAATAATAGCAAAGCATTAACTATTAATTAAGAAGCATTAATTAAAAGTGGAATCCTTGAATAACCTTAAGGACCTTCCAAATTTTTGGACTCTACTCAACCAGTCATTGAAATGGCCTAATTACAAGGATTTACAGATATATGTAAAATAATTTTTAATTGTATTAGATTGTTGGACTTAATCAATTCCTTTTGACAATTTTAATTTAGAAGATGTAGGTAAATTTACCAATCCTGAAGTTTTGGAACTATTGAAAAATGCCCCTTAAGAGAAAGTGTAATAATTTGAGAACATTATTTAAGAGATTCTTAATCAAGAGAAACAAAAACATTAACCATTGTTTTTAGAATGTATTTTATTAGTAGGAACAAAACCAAAATGAGATATTACATCATAAAAATACAATATATTAATTAAAAAATTAAAAAAATTGCACTGTACGAGACTCGAACTCGTGTCACAAGGATGGCAACCTTGTATACTACCCTTATACTAACAGTGCTTGATGGAAAATCTTTTCTTGTTTATTTGATAAATTGTTGGTCTAATAGGATACTAGTTGAATAATTTGATTTTCTTAATATTCAAAAAATAATAAAAGGTATTATATATTTGTTTTTTGCATGATCTAATAAAATCAACGGGCAAAATAATCAAATGGCTCTTAATCGTCTTCATAATTGGCTTTCCATAAATCTTATGGACCTTCCCATTATTCTGTGCCTTGAATAAAATCAGTATTATGGGTTAATGATTATGATGTCTCTAATTTCATTTAGAGATTTTTCAACCCTAGACCAACATGTTTGGCTAAAGGGGATCCTAGACCATATATAAGTGAAGTTGGTGGATACTAAATAATAGCTGGATATGTGTACTTTGATTCCAAAAAATTAGGCTGTCTTATCTAGATTATCAACATTAATCCTGTAGAATTTAAAACCAACAAATTAATTTGAAATTTCATTATACATTTCATTCACTTATTATTAGCTACGTTAATAAATTATATACAATGGGTGTCCAACTTAGTTAAAGATAATGCAATGTAAATATGGTTTAGTTTAATAAATTGAATCTAATAATTCTTTCAAACTTCCCACATCTTACACTCTATTAGTCTTATTCGATGCTATTAATTCAGCATAGGAAGTGGAGAATCCAAATTTCAAAGGATATACCTTTCTAAACAGATTGCCTGTAATCATTATTAATATTTATATAAATCATATAATACGAAGTTCAGCTAATATCTATTGAAATTTTGAGATATCCAATGGCTTATGTAAAATGTTTAACATTCCTACTTCTTTACATTTCTCAACGTCTTCATTGCTAGTAAAAGCAGTCAATCCAATAATTGGAATGGTTGGGATTTATTCATTTTACATCATTCCTCTCAATCTTTTGGTAGTCATCCAACCATCTAAAATAGGCATTTGGCAATCCATTAATATAAAACGATACCCAATGCAGGACTGACAACATTTATATGGATGTAAAACTTTTTCAATAGCTTGTCTCCCATTAAATGCCTAACTTAACATTATAATATTTGTACAATATCCACATTAAAACCTTGTTATCTGAGTAACAATTGTAATGATTTTTGATTAAACGCTTCGTCATCAACACTTAAAATAGTATTACAACATGGCAATACTTATTAAGCATTACTTAAACCAGTTTCATTTGCAGATAATTAATAAGATCCTCTTTAACATATAGATAATTGTTTCTGTGGGCTCTAATATGTAGAACTCCTTTTATTCAAAATCTCAATTGAACAATGCTTTATTTCATAGCGACTTACCTTATCACCAACTTCACGTATTGAAGAACTTGATAAATCACATTCTTCTGGGTCTGTTGTTTTTGATAATAATATTTTACTAGGAGACTTTGATTTAATACAAATTATTAATCCATTTTCTGCTCTTAAATTTGGCATACTTCTCATTCTTGGAAGCATTCTTTTGGAACCTTAATGATAAACCTAATCTTAGGTCTAAGAAGAAATATGATTAGATATTGTAAAAGAAACTGTTGTTCCAGAATCCTAACCATTAGATTCAATTTAGATACTATTTCTATTAATTGGTGATAAATATCTTAATAGCATTTAACATATGATCAAACCAAATCCCTACCATTCTTATGTTTTACTTGTTGTCTATTGTTCTTAATTTATTATTTCTCTTAAAGAATATAATTATTTTTTTGTCAATCCAATACCTTCATCCTTTATTGAAAATTTTATTTCATTTCTTTCGAAACAATCTATACTAACTAAAACATATCCTTTTTCTGAGAAAGTAAGTGCATTTTAAATGATATTTGTTAATAATTACAATAATCTTTAGTAATCTGTTTTGATTTGAGTTAATAGAGAGATAGGTTTAGTAATTTCAAAAGCTAGTCCAATTTATTTAAATTCGAATTAAAATTTAAATTATTCAGTTACTTCTTTTATTATTTAAGAAAGTTCAAATTAACTGAATTTCAAATCTAATAATTTTGCATTTATCTAACTAAAATCAATAATGTCATTAATTAAATGATTTTATAATTTTAAAGCAGACAAACATGGTTATAAATATTATTCCTTTATTGATTTATTCAAATTTAAATCTCCAATTGCTGATCTTAAAAAAATAGTAGCACTATTAAGAGGAGTTCTAAGTTCATGAGAAAATGATTATACAACTTTAGTTTTGAATCTATTCTATTCTTCTAATTTTGATAATTCATTTTATTTACTGAAATCCTAAATAATTATCATATAATCAATATTCTGTCTATCTTAAAATAAAACACGACAATCAAAAAATATTTGTTTCTAATCAACTGGACTTTCAAATGAAGAAAATAATTCTATTATTTAATCTTAATTATTAAAATATCTATCTAATTATTCTTCTTCTAATTATTATATTAGATCGAAAAGACAATAATGTTCTTCTTCAGAAAACTGTTCATTCTATTGCATTTTTAGTTGTTAATTTTTTTCATGTTTTAAAATAGCTGATTAAGGCAAATCATAAGATCCAGCAAAATCAATCCTTTTAAATTATAATGTTTTCATAAATAATTCATAAATTGCTTCGAGACTCTCATTTTTATCCTCAATACAATTTTTTTTTATCAAATTTACTAAAGTATTGTTCATGAATTTAGGCTTAATTTAATTGCTAATTATACAAATTCCAATTGGCATAGCATTCATTCTCAATCTCCACATTTATTCATTAAAAATATTAATCTCTTGCAAGACAAATTATTTGTCCTGACTCTATGCTATTTTACGAATTAATTAGTCGATATCTATTTTGTTATTCTAATCTAAGTTTGTTGCAATAAAATTCATTTCCTCAAATTTTGAACGAATTTAAACATAATCTCTTGTAGTTGGCTTAGGACTCATAGAATAACCTTGTTTTTCTTACTTTGCTAACCAGTATTATCTATATATTTAGGGTAATTGAGGAATCAAATACATAAATGGAATCAAAAGACTTAGAGAAAGTTATGTTGAATCATAATATTGATACTTAAGATATGCTAATAATATTGCCCCTAAACAACTAAATAATCTCCATAATGCTATAAATTGCTTAGAATTTAACATTTTTTGACTGAAATAATCATCCATTGCGAATTATAATATACTTTCATTTTGTTGAGAAAAGACTCCACATAAAAATAGTATTACTTTGTGTACTAAAACTCCTTAGCTAACATATTTATTCATTTTTAATGCAATTAAATTCAGTATACAACAGACTATTCTGATTATTTATATTGCCTCAAGTAGAGTAATAGCCTGTATTATTGAAATCCCAAATGAGACAGCAAAATACCAAAAGAGGCATTTCATAATTAAATATAATAATATCAAGTATACAATTATTCTTTAGTTCTCTTAATATATCATAAATCTAATTTTTCAAAACTCACATTAATTATCAAACAATAATACGATTTGAATTGAAATTTTAGAACAATAATTAAGCAACTATAATAATACAATCTATTCAAATTTTTAAACTCAAAATAATATGTGGGATATACTTAGTAAATAATATATTTATGGTTATATTTGGATACCTTTTGAATATGTCATATTAAAAAGAAAAAAGGAAGTTTAGAAAAGAAAAAAAAATAATTAACTTAAAATAAAAGACAAATTAAAAGAGATAAATAAACATAAAAATTGAATCTCAATCTTAATCATTATTATTTCTATTAGAGATCACAACATAATTATTTTATATTGTATGTATTTGAAAACTATCTTATAAGGTTTTAGGTTGCTCTTTTATATGAATGATATCTCTAAAAATAATTTAGATTTAAACAATACTTTTAATTTTTCATTTTCAACAGTCTCCTCATTTTATTGTTTAATAAATGATAAATCATTTGTGGATCTATTTTCTGTTACAAACTTCTTCTCTCTGTTAAATTAATAAGATGTAGTAGCCTTATGCAATTTATTTATATGAGAACGCATTTGCCATTTCTATTTATTATCAATCGACTCACTTGGTTGAATCAACAAGTCTTCACTCATCAAATGACTAGATTTAAAGTTCTTAGTAGGTAACTTAGTCTAGAAATATTGTAATTCATAAGGGACATTCTTTAAACGTTGTGCTCTTTTGCTTTCTTACATAGGAGCATATAATTTGATTCTTTTTCCTGAAGAAATTGTAATGGTTGTCATAGTAGGAGTATTCATTAATTCATCTGACCTAACAGATCTAGTCGTTTTAGGATAGCATCCTTAATAATTTTTGTTAGCCATGCTATGCATTGGAGTACTTAATCTGAAATCTATATCTAATTTCAAGCAGCTTTCAACCTTTGGCAAAATATAAAGCTTTCGATTTAGTTTCTCTTATTACATTTATTATAATGGAAAAAAAAATATCAAACAATTTAGGCTTAATTCATAATATAAGCCTTATTATTGTTGAATGCTCTTATGCTATATTAAACAAAGTATTTATTGTTATTTAATATCCACTATGAATTTATTTATTTGTTCAATTGTTAGAGAGATATATATAATTTTTCTTAATATTATTTAAGTACTTTTAACATTTTAAGATATATTTTTATAAAATAATATTGTATAATAATATCAATTAATTATAAATGCACATAATTAATAGTCATATCATTATTTGAATATATCTTATTTATTGATAAACTCACAATTTTCTAGAATTAAAATTAAATAATTTAATACTTATTTGAGTTTAAAATAAAAAATGATCAAATAGAACTCTTAATGTCTAAAATAAAAAACTAACTAAAATTATTAAACTATATCTTTTTCAAAATTTTTCATACATCTTTAATCCATTATTTCTCTATTTAATTAATAAATTTTATACATTATGGTTCTATCTTATGCTAGTTTCTTTCAGTTTTTAATTCTTAATTAATTCTCTAATTCAAAATTAAAAAAACAGTATTATTTGACATACTAACCAATTAAAAATTGTTATTCTCAAAATTCTGTTCATATTGGCAAACTTCACTAGTTAATTTTGTTTACTTATTCAGAAGATACGAATCATTTAATTCTAAATTAAAAGAATTCCTATCCATTAAATTAAAAAAATAACTAATAAACCCTTAAAATGTGTAATTTAAGCACTATTTGAGTAAGATATAAATAGAATGAGACAATTAATAAAATTTATTATTTTTCAACAAATATTTTTAATATGTGTATTTATATTGTTAGATTCAGTTCCTTTTTTTACTAATGATTAAAATACCATTTGATTTATATACCTTGAAATTTTTCCTCTAGGATTAAGAAGAACTTTATGATTGCTTCATCAATCCCTATAGAGTAAAAAACTTTAAACTATATACGATCTTGACCTTTTTTCTTTGCCTACTCTTTTTGATGATTTTTCTCATAGAAAGTTAATCAGAAGCAATAATTTTAATGAACTCTGCTACTTCAGGATTATTATTTTTGCTATTTATCTTTAGCAACAAACTAGCTCCTTATTTAAAATATCTAAACTTTTTCTTGCTTTTATTTCATATTGTATTTTGTTCATTTGTAGCTAAGCATGGAGATTAAATGTATGTATTCATTTTAAAACAGACCTTAATTCATTTATGGAGTTAGCACCTCAACTTTAGCCTTACCAATGTTATATTATAGTGATTTTAGAATTAAGATGATAGCAATAATGTTCATTCCTGCCGTCTAATTAAAGCTATTAGATCTATATTACCTAAAAAATTTAGAATACATTTTAATGGTATTTTTTGCTTAAATTTTACTGGCTATACAATCATATGAGAGCGAGTATATGTCAAGATTGCATTTTCACTTAAATCATGAGTAAATTAACAAAGGTAATGAATATTGTTAATAATTAGAGAGATAATCAATATGGATGTTAGTGATGTAATTTTTGCTATTAGGTTAAATGAACGATCATTGAACTTTGAATTAGAATTTTCAAATAAAGAATTTCAAAAATAATACTTTATCGAGGATCAAAAGGGCTTAAAAGAATTCATGAGATATTAGGTTTAGGTAGAAAATAAGTTATATCCTTCAGGAGACTTGAGTAATATTTAGAAATCTTAGGAAGGTTGTGATAAAAAACAATAATACAAATTAACAAAGACACTAGAAGAATTTGCCTATGGATTAATTGGATAGAAAGATGAAACTGAATAGTAAGTTATGGGATTATATAAAAACTTAAATACCTAAGAAAAAATAACTATATCGTTTAAAAAAATGCAATATGGTTAACCACTCTTAATAATTCTTATAAAATAAGAAAAAGTGATAAAATAGATAGAATAGCATAGAAAATAAATTTAATATTATATAAATATAATATCTATGATGATTTCATAATTATCTGACTATCATGAGTAATTATATGATTACTTAATGAAACATTTTAATATTAAGAGATTCCAGAATCTATTATTACCAATATTTTGTATAAATTTATTAGTAATGAATCTAATGAAGAATTATCTAATTATAATAAACAGTGAAAAAATAAAATCATAAAGGCACATGTTGAAATTTGAAAATTTTCATAAGTATTTTAACAATTTGAATGTTGTTCTACAAATTTTAGCAAAAGAGAATAAATTAAAATTGAATCAATTTAATTTTACAAATGAAAATCTATCCATATTAACTTAAACTAAATTCTTAACTCAAATTATTATTAATCTTTATGAATTATCAATTGAGAATTCAATATCTATGACTCCAATAACTCTAAAAATTAAAGAAATATAAAATTATGATCAGGAGAATTAATCAGTTGTCTAATTTGAATTCTCATTTTTATCAAGTATCAAAATAGATTTGGCATCTAAATCCAAATCAATTCTTAACCCATAAATATTTGAAGAATTTATAAATCATAATTAATATGAATTAGATATTAGATATCCTGTTACAAATCTATTGTTAGGTATTTTAGGTCCACGTAATCAAATTACAGTAAATCAAAGTGAATATTCTGAATTTGAGAATAGTAATACTTTAATTTTGAATTCAATCACATTCTAAATATATTAAGATTTATCATTGATGAACCACTCTTATGTAAATTTCATAAAACATATTCAATTATCTTAATGAATGATTTATTATTACATTTTATACCTTTATTTAAAAATACTTATGATAACTTGGAGATTATTACAGAATGTTACACATATACAAACATTATATTTTCCCTAAGATTGATCATCTTTTTAATAGATAGCATATTTTTAAATCAAGAAAATAAAAAAATAAATTATTAATTCTTCATTTTTATTAATATTTCAATCATTCTTGTCAATATTTGATCAAATAACTGAAGATGGTTTCAAATTCTAGAATCTGAAAAATCGTTAAGCTCTGTAAACATCATTCAAAAACAGGTTCTAGATCTTTATATATTTATTCTATTCCATTATCCTTTTCAATTATACAGTAAGGACAATCAAGACTCTCTAGTGTATGTAACATGAAATTTGTTATTAGAGTGAAAATTCATATTTAAAAGTAATAATAATATATTAGTTTTTAATCACATAGATTGCAGTCATGTTAGATAGATTAGTAATTATAATTATTAATATCATTTCACATATATTATATGTATATTCCATTAATTTTCAATCATATGAATAATACAAAAATATTAACGACTTCAATTGTGTTGTTTTTGTTGCTAGTTTTATGCATTCAAAATGACAACGTAACTTCAAAATTCTTAAAATTATATCATAAGGAGTAAAATCTCATTTCAGGAAAAGTAGTATCATAATATGGATAAGGAATCTCTACCAAATTGGAAATTAAGATTGAAAATCATAAATAATCAATTGAATCTAATAAGGAAGGCATATATACATTTAGTTACACAGAAGGAAAGATGAATTAACAATACAGTGTTTAAATTGCAATTACAGAACTTAATTTAAGTTTTGTGTATAGTAATCCAATTGCATAGTTAAATGTTATTCTTAAAGAAAAAGTGTAATTACCCAATATTATCTTAAATGAAGGAGGGTATGGAGCTCTAGTAATTAAAGGATCATTTAATGAGAAACTGAGTGATACACATGTTTCATTAATTTTAGAAGAGGACAAATAATAACTCTAAACTAATGCAATAACTACAACAACAGGGCAATTTGAATTTCATATTTTTGGAATCAAATCATTACCAAAAAATGGCATTCTATCTGTTTTGGATAATAATGAATTTTATGAACCTATATAATCTGTGCCAATTACATTAGAGGGTTCAGCTTCAATAATATAATTGAAATAAATAGAATTATAATCTTCTAAATGTATTTGTATTTATAGAATATATAGCCTGTAGATTAAAAGGGTGTAAATCTTGTGTACCAAATAATCAAAAGTGTCAAGAATGCAATTTTGGTTATAAATTAGATAATAATCAACTTTGTAAATTTGGCAATTTTAAAGGAGTTGGGACTGCTAACTTTTAAATCCAAAATTTGGGTCCAATGATGAAAATAGTAGGAACTTTAATAAATCAAGATTTGAAACCTATAACAAATACTTTAATTTGTATAAAGACAGATTCATTATGTGTTGCTACTGGAGGAACTAATCGTTTTGGTAATGATTTGATAATATTAAAAAGGTGATTTTGAAATAGAAATAATAACTTTAAAATAAGGACAATAAAAATATGTATTTAGTGTAAATAGTTTTAAAAAGGAGATTATAATATATGGAAATGAATTTGTATTGAATTTAGGAAAGATTATCATTAATTGATTGATTGATACTATTATTTGAAAATTATTGTTATGAAAATAATTCAATTCATAATGATTATCTATTAATTTTAGTAATATATATCATAATAAAGTCAATAAGTATCTTTTTATTTCATTATACCATTAATGATATGGTATTTTTTAATCAACATATTCATCAAATAAATGGGAAACTCTTGAATCTAGTACTCTTTCTTCATTCAAATTCAATTTTACACATTATGATGTTAAATTAAAGAAGTCCTAATTTTAAATAAAATTATACTTTATAGATATTTCTTTAAACTGGAGTAGGTTATTCATTTAATTAAACTTTTTTAAAATTATAGCTATTCCTACAACAAGTATTTGATGTTGTATTATAATTTGTATCTTACAATTCACATTCTAAAAGTGTAAATTAATTCACATCATATAAATCATCTGCTTATAAATATCTTTTTTAAGATGAAAATTAATTTTTCTTAGAATCCTTTTATTCATTCAATATTGTTTTCTATTTGGTATTAATAGAATGTGCATTCTATAGAAATGGAGAATTTGTTATCTCTTTCAATGCTGATTATTATTTCTCATAAATTTGATCACTAATTTATTTATTTTCTGATTATAACTATCTTATTTGTTATCTTTAAGTACTTAATTCATCTTTCATATCTAAAATAAAAATAAATTCTACTTTTTATAATTGATTCTTAATGTTAAATTAAACATGAATTTGACATCAATTATGATTAATAATCCTATTTATTCTATGAAATTATTGATTTTAGAGAATGGATTTATTACTTTTAATATTCATTTTCAATCTACAACTCTTTAAGCTCATATGCAAACAATTCTACATTTTGTTTCTCTCCATTATATTACTTTGATTCTAACTATCAATAAGTTAAGAATTTTATACTTAGTTTTTATAAATAGAATTAAGAATTTATTACTATTTAAGGTCTTCCTCAAGTATTAATAGTTTCTCATATAAGGTATCCTATTTTTACACCAATTCATCTTAAATACGCTAAAATATTTAAATCTCTATACTTGCATTTATATTTGCTATTATAGGTTGAATGCTATTTCTGCTCTTAAATTATCATTCTAACCTTCTAATTCTTATTAATGATCATGTTTTTCAAAATTTAGTATTCTAATTTTTTCCAATAGGATTTCTATATTATTTACTATAAATTACATGTTAATTCAATCAATTAATAAACATTTTGGACGACTTCCTCTTGATTTTTATAATGAAGTTCATTTGAAATGTTATCAATGAACTTGTTTACTAATTCTTCTTCAGACATTTTTTTAACAGAATAATATTAATAAATAATTAAATCACATTAAATAAAATCAATTTATATAATAAATGTTTACAAGTATTTAAAAATGATTATTAATTGAAGTTTGTCTATATAAGAACCATAAAATAATTGAATTGTAAATTAAAATAAGCATTAAGATAAAAGTAAAAGCAATCATAATAATAAATTAATTATAACATCCTAATAAATAAGACTTGATATTTGGGAGATAAACAAATGTTAACCAAATTTTAAGATCTGATATAATTATTTGTTGTCCTAATAAATATTATTATATAAATAAAATAAATTCCATAAATAGAACTAACATAATATAGTTATTTCAATATATTAGTGTAATCATAAGCAACCTAAAATTAATACTAAAATAGAATAATATTAGTCTAAGAATATTTATGATTTCAATATTCCCAGAATATTTATTTTTATTAATGTATAAGTCTTCAAAATCTTTGAACTTAAAAAGCTATCCAAAAATTACTGAAAGATCAATATATACAATGAAAACAATTAATACAGAAAGGGAAAGTTCTATTTAGAAAAGAAAGGTATTAAGAATTGATCAATAATCACAAACTCTTGAATATTAAAACAATTGCTTTTATTATGATGAAAAACAGTTAGATTACAAAAACAAAATAAAATAGATTACTGCAAAAACCAATTAATAGGGAAATATTGAAACAGAGTAAAATTAGAAAAAAAAAGAAAGAAAACTTATTACAAAGACAATGTATTCTAATTACTTAGAAGAAAAATAAAAGGAATTCATTAAATTAATAGGAATTAGTCTCTGTTTGGTAATGATTTGTGTAATAATTTTTCATAAAAAAGAATCACAGCAGATTCAAAGTTTATTTTGATTTACCCATATTACATATATACATGAATTAAAATGTGATCTTAATAATGATTTTAATATAAATTAAAAAAATATAAAAATTTTGTTGATTAAAATATTTTAATATTTAATTATTGATAACAATTTATGTCATTAAATAACAACAAACAAATATATATTAACTCTTTTTGATTAATACTTAGATAAATTTCATATCAATTTTACATTTTTTCTCTTTCATTTTCTAATATCTTTTCTACAATAATTCTTGCCAAATCAAATTCTCCCAAATTTGATCCTAAATGTGTCACATAATTATTCTCACTATCCATCAAGTAAGTTATAATTGTATGATCAATTGTATATTGATCTGTTGTTTCTTTTGTTTTTTAATCTTCTTATTAAAATTTGATTTTTGATGCATAAATTTTAAAATTTCTCATTGCTTCTTTTAATTCTGGATCATCATTCGTCCTTCCCCTTAATCCTATTATACTTTTATCAAAATGAGATAGAAATCTTTCAACTCTCTCTCCAGTGTCTCTATCAGGATCAACTGAAACAAATATAGTTTTTAAATTAAAAAGCTATTTTAATAATTAGATTTATACTTTTCCCTCTGGTAACTATCTAATTCTTTATAATGCCTTTGATAATTTCAAAAGTGATGCAGGACAAATATCAGGACAATTACAAAAGCCAAAGTAAATCATATAATACGATCCTCTCAAATCTTAATCAGTCATAACTCTACCATCTGTAGTCAATAATTTCCATGGTCCACCTCTTGAAATGAATTACTAAAATACATTTATGCTTTCCCTTTATGTTTGACAGTCATTTCAACAGGTTTAGATTTATTTTAATATCCCATCTGAGTTATTTGCATAAACACATATCCTAACATTAATCCAATAGCACCAAATGAATATAGAAGGACATTAGATCTCTTTGATATGTCTTCCTCTTCTTCAGGCTCTTAACCTTTTAAAGTTTCCTTAACTTCATCCTTAGTAAGGGGAGGTTTCTATTCTAAATCACTTAATGGATTTTCTTTTCTCGGATCTCCAAAATAATATCTTGGTCTTTAGATCAAAAATCTAGTGTTTGATCTTAGACAAGGGCTAAAAAGCATTATAGATCTTCTTAATAACATCAATTAAGGAAAATGATAATAA
The DNA here is from genome assembly GCA_000733385.1 of Paramecium biaurelia. NCBI lineage: Eukaryota > Ciliophora > Oligohymenophorea > Peniculida > Parameciidae > Paramecium > Paramecium biaurelia. Next base: position 112,140 of record JPFL01000136.1, read on the forward strand.
TAATATTTCAAGAAAATTGTAATAAAATACCTCAAATAATATTTATAAAATTGTAGATTGAACTTTTAATAATAGCATAAATTAAATAAAGAAGAATACTCTTATTTATTGAATATCTCCTAAAGTTTATCTGGAAATAAATAGTTTGCTGAATTATAAATAGTTTATTCTTAATGAATTTTATATTAATTATATAACAAATTTTATAATTGAAAAAAATATGAGATAAATAATAGGAGAATTGATTGGGCATTCAAAACCAGTTTTATTTTACTAATAAGATAGAAATAATATAAATTTATTGATAAGTGCAGCTGAAGATGAAAAAATTATAATTTGGGATTTAGAAAAGAATTCAATTATTTTTCAAAAATAATGTGAAAATGGTTTGCCATCAGCTATAGCAATTAATTATCCATTTTATGCAATATCTTATAAAAAAGATGGCAAAACAAGAATAGAAAATGCTATAAAAAAATAAAATCCTATAATATTAGCAAGAAACTTAAGGGAAGTATACTTTTTGGAATTTTATAAAGAAAATACAATAATTATTGGAAGCCATGATCAAAATATTTGTATTTGGGATTATAACAAGGAAATTATTGTCAAAGCAATTAAAGTTGAACCTGTTTAAGATTTAATTTTAAATACTTATTCACCAGAATAATTAGTGCATATTTCATATGCTGGAATTATCAAATTTATCAATTTTGTAAGAAATAGAGTCGAAAATTCATTTATGGTAAGAGGAGCATTTGAAATATAATTATCGAAAGACAAATATTTTAAAATTGTTACATCTATGGGACCTCCCCCTAAATTTGTATTATTGAATAATAAGAATAAAATCTTAAGAATATACTTTTAAAAAATCCCTTCATCTAATTTAATTTTGTCAAAGCAAAATAATGATATTTATT
>JPFL01000136.1:113082-142961 GCA_000733385.1 Paramecium biaurelia
ATAACTAATTTGGAGAAATTAATTAAAATAAAAGTATGAATTATATTTATTAAATTATAATTTATTATATTTCTATATAAAAATTATAATTCATCATCATGAATTATTCTCTTAATAGACAATTACTTATGATAAAAGACTTTCTAATTAATCTAATCTTTCAGCTATATTTTTTCCATCTATGACTGATTCTGGAAACCAACAAGTATCATCTTATTTTATTTTTTCATATATCCAATACTCTAATCCAGTATATTCTGTCCATTCTTTTAACCATAAACATTTCACATAAAATACATAATTCCATATTAAATGTTTTTCTTAGATATGTGATTCAAATGATTAATTTTTATTTTCTAACTCACCTCTCTATGCTGCACATATGAAACATCTATTTTTTATATCTTCTTCTATTTTTTATCTTTAATCTCTCAATTCTGCAAAAGTGTCTATCATTATACCTTAAACAATATTTGTAAAAAGTAATCCAAAAAATACAGTAAAAAGCATATCAAAAAAGAATTTTAAAGGATCCCAATTAATCATACTATTACCTATTACTCCAGAAGTTATTAGTGTTATCATACATGTAATTAATGAATCACATGTTTCAGTTTATTCCTCTTAATATATATCATCAAAATAAACACTAAAACTTATAACTGAAAAGGCAAATACAAAAAGTACTCCTAAGAAAGCCACCACTAATAATTATTTAGCATTATAACTAATAGCTTAAAAGACATTTTTTAAGATAGTTACTCTACTAAATATTTCGACAAGATGAATAACAAACACTGTGCTATTAATAAAGGCACCAAAAAAAGACAATAAAACTAATAGAAACAATAATAAACAAGTATCTTCCTAAATAATCACTAATAAAAGACTTAGTTTGTCATTGCCTTTGCTATTTTTTTATAAATAAATTGGAATCCTTTAAAAACTAACCATAATAAATAAGATAATTTAAGAGAATAATTAACTTACAGATAACATTTTTATGGTTAGAGAGTTATATAAAGTTGATGTCAATAAATATGCATTCCCTTTTACAACTACTGTATAAAAAAATATCTAAATATTAATATGTAAAAAATAATACCATAGATAAATTTATTAGTAAGGCTAAGACTGAAGATAAGTTTTACATTACATTCAAATTATTTTAAGTAATGGGAATTCTATAATGATTTAATTTATAGTTATGTTCCAATTCATAAAATAAAATATTGGTTGCACTAAGTAATCCCAAGAGTTTATCTCTTTAAGTTTCTCTATTTATTTAAAAAAGTAGGTCTTATTTTGATGATTCAGATAATAAATTAAAAAGGGGATGATAGGGAAAAAATACTGTCATGGACTTACCTTCATAGACTATTTCTATATGATGAATCTATTTTATAATAAATTTGATACTAAAACTATAAGATTATCATAAATATCTTTTATAATTGGATTTACACTTAATTGTTCATGAAATTATTATATCCATCGACTTTATTAATATGAAGCCATTTTTTATTCAATGATGCAAACATTTAAGATTCGAAGCATATCTGAATTAAAAATCTTATCTTATTATAACAAGTAACTAAAATAATTTATTAATTAATTAATACATTTCTAAATCGTTTATGTTTTCAATATTAAGTTGTTCAAAACTCAAACTTAAGAAGCTAATTAGAAATGAAGCTTCTAATTTATTCTATATATCCTTGTAAATCTTTTCTTCATTACCTTCTAAAACCAACAACACTGTCTGAAGAATTTTATTGAATAATTCTTATAATTCTTACAAGTCATCTTCAGTATCAAATAATCTTTGAAGTTGATTTGATTTATTAGCAAAGAAATGAGCCATATTACTAACATCTTCAAAAAATGTAGTGTGACATAAAGTTATTTAGTTTTCAATACAAGGTAACTATATTACTTCATTAATAAAGTCAAGAATTGAAGCAGGAATAATAATTATAGCTCTAGATAATATTTTTAAATATGCTCTTAATTAAACACTTGTGAATTCAATAAAATTGATTGAATTTATTCTTGCTATATTTTGCTAAAATAATATATAATATCAATATATATACATCATCAGTTTATCTTCTGAAAAATTCTTTCATTTCACTATTATTATTTTCACAAAGTAATTACATTACTCTAAAGAATCGACATAATACATCTAAGCACTACTTTTTGAAATTAGTTTCCTTAAAATCATCGGGATCAACAACATTCACTCTTTGCATTACCTTTGTATTAGTATTATAAAAGTCAAAATTATCAACTGTCTAAATAAAATCACAACCTTTTGTATTGTTATAAGTAACAATAGAAAAGTTATTGTTAATAACCTTAGTTAATTTAGTAATAATAATTTTGATATTAGTTAATATTTAATTTTATGAATCTTATTTTAATTTAGATAAAATTGCATTTTATGCTTATGTATTACCTCCTAACAAAAATGCAATTGAAAATAATAGACATTCATTTAACAATGATAAATTAATTTCTAAAAAGCTTTCTGATAAAATTTATAAGATCAAATCTTATGCACCACATTTTGCAAGTAAATTTTAAGCATGATTTATTTCTTATTTATAGTCAATCCAAAATTCACTTGTCCAAAGATCAACTTCAACCATCTTTTATTTATTACTTAGATTCTTTTCTGTAATTAATCTACTAAGTAACCTTAAAAAGAATATTCTAATATCATTAGAAAATTGCTATTCTCTAGTATTTGCACAAATTGAAATGATATTTTAGATATAATCTTAAAGTGTAGTCACTTCATATTTTGTTTAATATGCATCTTAAGATTATTTACCAATTGAAGATAATTTATTACATACTTCATAAAATTCTTCATCTAAAAACTATGAAAATTATGGTACAAAACTCCAATTATTCATAATTCTTCTTAATTTGTGATTAATTAAATCATTCATATCTTATTTAAATGATTTGACTCTTTTTTTAGATTAAGTTTTCCAAAATTCTAAAGTATTTTGTAATTTACTTTCTTTAATAAATTATTAATCTAAACAAAATACTTAATGAACCAAATATTATTTTACTGATGAATCTTGACTATTTTATTACAATTATTTGTAGATTTCTCTATTTCTTTAAATATATTATAATTTATTCACTTAAGTTTTTGTAAGATCCTATTGATTTGTTGCCTTAACATATTATGACAAAAGCATTTCCTCAATCATACTTAAATATAAACCTTCTCTCATTAATAATATTTTAGTTTCAAATCCAGAGATTATACTTTAAAACACATCTAATAACAATTAGCACAAATGACCCAAATTTTCTTTAAGATAAATTTTTTCTATGATTAATAGCTTTTAACAAATTTCAAACAATTCGAAATGTAATTTATAAATTGAATTTTATTAGTTGAAAATTATTAATTCTTCTAAATACTCAAGGAATTATTCATTTAAAAATAAACTATTTAATGATATTAATATCTCTTCCAAGTTTAAATAAATATAACTCATTAAATATTTATATCTTATGGGAGCTTTAATAATAGTCATTGCCATATAAGAATGTTGTGGCAATATTAAATAGTCTATAATTTTCTATAAATCATCAATCATAATGAGCAAATCAATTTGTACAATTAGATCAAAATTATCACTTACTTTACTATAATATAATCGATTAATGTATGCTCTAAGATGTCTTTTCAATGGCCAACAATCTTGAGCTTAATATAACAATACTATTAAATCATTAAATTTATGAATTTTCAAACATTTTTTGATATTTATTACATGTTTTTCTTCAATTAATTAACTAAACACAGAAAAAAATGTATAAAGATATGTTAATTCTGGAGAAATATACAATTCATGAAATCCATAACCAATATTTTCATAGCCTTTTTGATATTAATCAATCCACTTTTTAAATACTAAATCTGATATCAGAGTTTCTTGATCAATTTCACTGTCTAATGAAGAAGTTATATCACTAAAACTATTTTATTCTGGAGATACAGGGGTTTAATCACTATAAATTTTAAATTGTAAAATTATTTTGTTGAACTATTTCTCTTACAACTTTTAAAGTATTACAGTTTGGTTTGATGTAATGTAATTTGAATTAAATAACAATAAAGCTTTAATGAAGTCTAATGTTTTAGATTTAAAATAATTATTTATTGGTTATTCATTGCATATAGGCACAACAGATTGTAATATAAATGTCATTTCCCTTTCACTAAACAACAATGATTTATTATTTGCATACAAAGCCTTCAAAAAATCAATTGCTCCTATATTAAATTTTAAATGTTGTTCTAGGCTTTGCATTAATTACCTGTTTTTAATTATAATTTATTTATTTTCCGAGTTGTTCCAAATAAGAATTGTTAAAAAGTCATAAATTGAATGTAAAAATTTCCAATATATTATTGAGTAATCTAAATTAAACTTATATATATATTCTAATAATGGTAGGTGGATTTCCTCTGCAATTAAAATTGCTTAGTGTAATTTGTAATGTTATTCTCTCTCACAAAACGCTATAGTTGAATTGTTTTCTGGTTTATAATCATCAAAACTCAAAGGATTCAAAGATCTTCCTTTATCAAAATCCTTTTTCAAATACGATCCTAATTGAAATAGATTTTACATCAAACCAGCCTTCTAATGCTCATTTGAATGATACCAAATTAAGCTTGTTCTAATGTTATTACTTGTTTCTTTATACATAGTATAAAATTCTGATTAATATAATATATTTAACTTTTTCATGATTTGCTTTGCGAATTAACTTAATTCTTATGTTTTACCAGAAACAACTATTATAATTTTTTCAAAATTTTTAATTAATTCTTTTCTTTGTCCATATGCTCTGGATAGGATTTCTAAAGAATATTTTGGTAAATAAAGATTTTCATAAAATGATAATTCTGCAAATATCAATTCAAAATTTTCAAAATTAGATAGAGATCTATCAAAAACTATTTATCTAAATTAACTAATCCAATTTGTTATATCATATAAGCTTTTTTCTTCAGAAATGTTTTAACTCTTAAACTTTTATTATATCACTTTTAATATTGCATTATTCTTTTTGGGCATTTTCTCTATATCAATGCTCGACTTTAAACTTTTTGGATTATTGTTGATATTAGCCAAATTAGGATCTACTAATTCTAATTATAATAATTATTCTTTAAAGGATTTGGAACACATAAATACTCTAATGTTATTTTCAAGATCAAAAATGGTATTGATTATTTCACAGGCTAGTTACTTACATGTCATAAATATATTGTTAGTTTCATTTAATCTGGTAGATTTGATTTTTTTATGAAGATGAGTTTCTTTCTCTTCAGGTTAATAAATTTTACTTAAATTAATTAAACTTTTTGAACTAGGTTGTATATTTGGAGATTCAATTTACTCCTTAATCATTTTAAAATTCTTAATACTTGAGCAAATGTTATACATAGCAGTTAATATAACTTTTATTTAATCCATGTCAACCCAAAACTACATTTCTATTGAGCACTTTAGCAATTATAAAACTGATTGTAAGTTTTTTGAATATTCAATATTGTTATGTAATTAATCTATATTATCTAATTATTATAATAAAAACCCCATTACATCCAATAAAGGGCTTGTTTTTGGTAATACAGTAGAATGATCAATGAAATTTCCTTATAAATCTTTAAATTAAACAACTCTTAATTTTTTAAATTTTTAGAATGGTGGAGTATCTATATATGAATATCGAATTAATTTTAAAAAAGGTTTCATCAAATTAAACATGTGAAATGATTATGCTTCATATAAAATCTTGCAAAATATTTCTAATGAATAATTTTCATCAATAAACTCTTTAGCTTATGCAAATCTATTCATCGCTACATCTCCTAATAAATCAAAGTAACTTATAAAGTAATTCCAATATTCTAAATTATCATTCATTAAACTAGACTTATAGAATTGCTCTAAATTCTACCATCTAGAATATGTTAATTATTCTGCTGATTGAATGTAAATATGACCTTATTTTATTTTAAAATCAAATTTGAAATCTAAATAATAAATAATAATATGATATTACTTGGAGCAGCAACTTTAAAAAAGTTTTCTAACACTAATCTTTGATTTTCCCTTATAGCTTAATTACTTGAAACACATATAGCATTCAAGATCTTAAGATATTTATCATGAGGTGATTATTATGTAATCAACTCAATAAGCTTTTTAATTATATTTTCATTCAAGAATTTCTATATTGCTTCTTTATTATTATCTAACATTTCAGAGAGAAATGTTTAAATAGCTGGTTAATTTAGACTCATATATTAATGTAGGAACATTTCAAGCCATTAAGATGCATAAAGTTTTGTTACAATATTATTTTAGACTAACTTTGTCATCAATTAATATGTTGATGAAAAAATTGTTTAAATCTTATCTTTCTGTTTTCTCCAAATTTATAATTTTTTAGTTCCTTTTTTATAACATAAATGATATAGCAATTCTACCAATATTTCAGTGAAATAGAGTTCTTTGAGAATTATTTATCTTTCAAATATAGGTAAATCATCTAAATTGTCATCACTTATATCAATTTTATCCATTAAATATTCATGTAATCGATTCAATAAAAATTAGATTTAGTACATCCTCTCTGGAGAAATAACATATGGAAAATTTAAAGGGTTTGCTTAAAGTTAATACACAAAATATAACATTTAATCGTATGCTGAAAATGGTTGTAAGATTATTTTAAAAAATGATTATTTCACTCTTTGAATAATAAATGGTTTACTAAAAGCTCTATCCCTGAAACCACATTTAATACTATCTTTTTCTTATATTAATTATTTAAAAAATCCATCTGTTCCTTGTATTTTTTCTGATTTTTTAATTCGTACATCACTTGATGTTTTCATTGACAATTTTGATGTAATAGGTGTTAGAACATTATCATCCCGAACTAAATTAACATAAGATGAATCCATAAATTCTCTTTCATATCTATTGGCCAATTGTAATCCTATATTGCATTAGTCATCAGATAATATTGCAGGAAAACAATCATCAGCATCAAAAAGATCTTAGCAAAACAATAATTTGCCAGTCATTACATGTCTTAATCTTAACTATTTGGATATATTTTTTTTTAATTTGGATTAATTATTGCATTATTAATTTTCTGTTGTGTTTTTTTAATTTTATTATTGATTCACATTAGGAATAAATATATTATTTTATCCCAACAATGAGTGTCGTATTGCTGCTAAAGTTCTAGGTTATAATGTTATTGTTGGAAATTCGCTTATTGATTTATCTTGGAATTGCAACTCCCAAAGACATTCTACAGGAATTTATTAGTTATGCAAAGTCGGTTTAAGAACAATAGTATTATTTTATAAATCAGCTCCTAAGTATGCTTCATTTTTAGGACATTTAAAAGTTACAACTTCGTTAGTTTTTAGTTTCAATTTGTTGAGTTAGTGCTTTTCATAATTATCATATAATTATATTTTCCATTCACTATCAGAATAATGACTAACAATTAATTCATATCTGTGAGAATCTTCTTATAATCCTCTCAATTATATTTTCAACCCAGTTTAAGTTAATTTATGATCTAATTATACTGGTTATCTCATATTCTTATCAATCCAAAATTTGGTAATATCAGATTAGATTTTGATTGATTGTTTTGAGATTATTGGTCGTCCTGTTTGTTGATAATTTTTACTTGGCTCCATTTTGAATATAATCCTACTGGATAAAAATTATTATAGTTTTAGTCCAAAACTATCACTTCTTGAATCGCTGCACTCTTCCGAACAGGCCAAATACTGTCCAGATTCAACATGCTAAAATATTACTTCTGAACTACACAACATTATTTTTGAAATGAATACCTGAAATAAACCTCTTCATTCATTTTATTATCTATCATATTAAAATACTGCTCCTTTTCAGATTTCATTCTCTATTGTAAACTTGGTGATTTATCCCTACAAATTATTAGTGCATTTAATTACATTCCTTTCAAATATTCATCATGAATTTCAAAACTTCCTCTAGGCAATATTTGAAAAATCCCATCTCTAAAATTATTGATATCATCCATATCTTCATAGGTTTAGAAATAAACAGCATGATCGAAAAAACTAACAGATCAATATTTGATGGTGTTACCCTTTAGAAGTTATAATACCTTTAGTTCCACTGTTCCCTTTGCCAGCTATTCTTATAAATGACCCATAACGAAGATTTTATGATAAATTCATATTTTAACTCATTTGTTTTGGAATAAATATTAAAATATTATTGGAATGTATTTTTATTATTTTTTTTTTATTCTTAACTAAACTAATTTGCCAAATTAAGAATAATTACTATTTAGCTATATAATTCAAGACTTGATTATAATGTAAAACTTTAGAATTATATAGAAGCATTAAAAAATGATTCTTCATACAAAACAGGAAATAAATGATATAAATTTAATTAGTTATATTTAGTTACCCTTTATATACTCAAATATATTATGTATTGATATTTTTATTTGAGTAATAAAATGATTAATGTTAAATATATTTATTTGTAATTGCTTTGAAATATTTTGATAAACATTTTTTATCATAATTCACTATAAATGAAAAAGAAAGTTAGTTTTTAAATTAATAATTATTTCATTTTGGTGTAATCCTGATAATAAAGGATGATTTTTTAAAATTTCTTAAGTTTCCCAATAGTGACGTTAATAACTTTGGGAATGTTACTGAAGTATAAATATTTATATGTTGAGTATATACGAATATGATTATAATTCTCTAAGAGATTACTAAATTGCTCACTAATAATTAAAAAATTACAGTAATTTTGAATGTCAAAGCAAAATAGTTATGAAAAATAAGATAGTAATCTATCAAAGGGATCATTAGCTAGATAGAACACAACTAAAAATCTTAACGGATAGAAATCGTTTTTTTCAAAATTTTCCAATACCTTGTTTAAACCTCAAGAAGATGGTATATAATTGTGAATTTTTAGAAATACAATTTTTAAGTAAAGGATAGGATCAATGTATGAGAATTTTAATGTATTTGCTTCTAAATTTTGATGGTATGGAATAATATTTGAAAAAATAATCAGTTTTAACTCCGCTTAATTCATATACACCAATTACCAAATCAGTTGAGGATATACGTTTTATAAGAACGTAAGAAATTTTTTATATTCAAGTGAACTAATATACTATTTCCAAATAATCTCGGTTCGTGATTTTCATGACTTTTATGTTGATTTTTATGCTACTTTTGATAAAAATAAAAATTTTTCATTAGAACCTGCAGAATTTAAGTAATTATTAGATATAGCTGTAAATAAATGTGTGGGACCAAAAAAATTTAAAGTTATAACTGATATTTTCTTGAGTGATCCTTCATTATATGATAATCAGTTAGATGACAAGGTTTTAAATGAAATGATAGACAATTTTAGAGACTTGGATAAGGAATCAAAAATTGATTACTTATTGTTATTTCCTTATATCTTAGGGTTTTTTTTGGAATTTACCTATTAGCAAATAAAATATAGACAAGGGAGATTAGATTTGATGAGAGGCACTGAAATCATAAAAGGGAAAGAAGTTGAAATTAAAAATATCACTAGTTTAGTTACAATTCTTAAAGAGATGGGCATAGATTATATCCGAGATAAGAGAACAACATGCATGACTTATAGAGATGTTGAGAATGTTTTAATTAAATTAAAAAACATATAAAAATGGATAACATTTGATATTATCAAATAAATAATAAATCAGCTTGCAAAATTGATGGAAGTTGATCCAAAGACTTAGAACGAAGGTAGACCTTTAAAGCTTTATAAAATTGTAAACTTTTTAGCACTAAAATTATGCATTCATTAGAATTGCTTAAATATTAGTAAACTAGATAAGGATAAATCTAAACCTCCTTCTGCTTACTTAGAAATATTAGTTTTGTGGAATACAGCTATGTATGGGTAAATCATGAAGGAAGTTACAATCAAACAATAATTTTCTAAGTTTCTTAACAAACATTATAAAGATTAGACTCAATTCATAAGGCCAGAAGCAATAAAAGTGTTAGAAGCATTCTTTAAGAAAAAATTTTAATTGATGCCAAAAGATTTAATAAAAGTGATTCTTGAATAACACTCTGAAATGCAGGGGAAGAAAATAATTCAAACTCCTATTAAGTCAGATAGTTTAGTTAATGAATTATTTAGTATGATGTGTTAAGATGGCTATAGAAAATTAAAGGAGTACATAAGAATAAGTTATGATGGTGTCAATAAATCTAATGGAGATAGAATAAATTAATATTAAAAATAAGGTAAAGACTTTTATGAAGATTCTTAAATTCATTCTCCTCCATCTAGTGAAAAATAATAAAAGTCACCAAAATTTGATGAAAAATCAAAAAAATCTTAAATTTCAAGTTAATAAAATTAAAACAATCGTAAACATAACTCTGAATCAGATGAGAGTGATCACGAGAAGGAAATAACAGCTAAAGGTAAACTCAAACGAGTTGTTAAAGTAATCAATTCAGAATAAGCTTTTGCTTAAAAGGCTGAATCAAAAAAGGATGTTCTCAAAGCTTGTTTAATTATGGATAGCTTTTTAAAGAGACAAAGTTTAATGCATTAAAAAATGCAACAAAGTAAATACAACTAAATAGATACACCATCAAAAATTGAAGATTAAGAAATATTATTAGAATCATGTCCAAAAATTGAAGATGTATCATCAGTGAAAACAACAGTTGTTAAAGTATAGATGGAAGAATCAAAAAAATAAACAGCTTCTGAAATTGTAAATCCAGAATAAGAAAAAGGGCAAGAATAAGAAGAGAAAAATGAAAAAAAACTATTTATATAACAAAGACCATAAATTGTTATTAAAGATATTAGAAAGAATTCTGAATCATAATCAAATGACCCTTTTACTGTTGCAGGAAAAGAAGGAAAAAATTATGGACCTTAAAATTTTAAAAATGCCTACTATGGAAATATTCCAACTGTTTAAGAGGCATCAAAAGTAATGTTTTAAGCTACTTAATCAAAATAATAGTTATTTTAGTTAACTGATGATGTATGTTAATTATTAAATTTTTAGGACTTTAAGGATGATGAAGGTAAATTTTAGGTAGTTATTGATGATGTTTAATTACAAACATAAATTTTGTATTAGTAAAATTTAGCCAAGGCCAAAAAACCAAAAGATAGATCTTCGACTTGTTATTATTGCTTTATATAATGATTAAATTTAACATATATACAATTTTTATCATAACTATATAATTCTCAATTATTATCAATAAATTATTGATTTCTTAACACTTAGTACCTACATAATGATTTCAAGAAAAGAAACAACATTATCTCAAAATAATGAAAAAGATGGAAAGCACAGCAAATTAACGAAGCAACCCTCTTCATTTTTTAAATCTTTCAGTTCCTCTAAAAAGGGAGTGAAAGATGGAGAAGGTAAGCATATAAAGCAACTTGATTAGACTTTTAGTTTTTTGTTCGTTCTTAAGATTGCAGCTTTAATACTATACTATATATGCTTGTTAACTTTAAAAAAGTAGAAGAGGATCAAAAAAAGAAAGGATTCTCCTTATTAACTAATAGTAAACCATTAATGAATATGGAAACATACAATGATCTAAGTGTGCTACATCCGTAATTCTATTCATTTTAATATAGGGAGCTTATATATTTTTTTTCCGTTATTTCAGTGAGGGATTTACATGATTTTTATATTGATTTTTATGCGTCCTTCGATGCCAATAAAAATTTTACTTTAGAAAAGAAAGAACTGACTAAAATGTTTACAGTTTTGCTTGATTTCTTGGGACATAAGAAATTTAAAGTTTTTAGTGATAGAACTTTAATTGAAACAGATGCTTTTGATGGAAAATTAACCTAATAAATAATTGAAGACATTTCTGAGAATTTTCTCCTGCCAGAAGATCAAAACAAAGTTGATTATTTACTTATTTTCCCATATATCTTAAGTTTTTATTTAGAATACTCCTATTAGGAGATAAAAAATAAATAAAAACGTTTAGAGATAATGAAAGGAATTGAAACAATTAAAGGGAAAGAAGTTGAAATAAAGAATATAACAAGTCTAATTTCTATTTTAAAAGAAATGGGAATTGATTATTTAAAAGAGAAAAACACCTATAAATTATCTTATAGAGATGTAGAAAATATACTCCTAAAGTTTAAAAATATTTAAAAATGGATTACCTTTGATGTTATATAATAAATTTTATAGTCATTAAGCAAAATAATGCATGTAGATTCAAAAACATAAGAAGAAACTAAAAAACTTAAAGTTCATAAAATTATTGATTTTTTAGCCCTTAAGTTATGTGTTCATTAGAATTGTTTAAAAATCAAATAACAAAAAAATAATGTAAATTAATCAGTGTTTTTAGAAGTAATAATTAATTTAATCTAAGATATTGATTCTATGGAATTGCGCATAGAACTCTCAGTGGACATCTGAAAAATAATTCACTTTAAAATTTGAAAAATACCTTAATACCCATTACTAAGGGTAATAGAATTTTAGTAGAACAGAATTATAAAGATGTTTAGAAGGTTTTTTTAAGAAATTCTTTTAATTAATGCCAAAACAATAAATTTATTAAATAATTTAGTGTCATTAATTATTTTTGGGTGAAAACATCGTAAGAAATCATAAAATAGAAAGGGAAGATTTGATACAATCGTTATTTTCTATGGTTTGCTCAGAAGGATATAAGAAATTAAGGTAGTATGTTAAAATTAAATTTGATGGAATTATCAAAAGTACAGGTAATAATGTATAATATTCAAATTATGGAAAAATAATTGATTAAGAAAGTATATAGGGTGGAATTTCTTCATAAAGACAACTTTTAGACTAATCTCAATAACAAAATTAGAATAAAGAATCAAAAAAAGAGACAAAAAAAGAAGAAAGCGAAAAAAGTGAATCAAGCGAAGAAGATAACAAAAATGTAAAGGCAACCAAAAAATTTAAAACTGCTGTTAGAGCTATTTAATCAGGAAATGCCTTTATTTAAGAAAAAAATGAAGGTAAAGATATTTTAAAAGCATGCTTAATTATGGATAGTTTTCTTAAAAGATAAACTCAAAGAATTAAAAGCCATTGTAAATAAACTAAATCACTAAATTCTTCTTTCATTAAACAAGACCTCACTAAAATAGATATATAATACAATGAATTGGAAAAAGAAGATTAAAGTTTGATTTTTGATCCCTCAGCATAAATCAATTAAAAAAGAAAAGATCAAAAGCAAAGTGAAAATTATGGGATGAAAAAAGAGAAAGAAAAAAAAGAATGGGAAAAAAACAATAATTAAATTGAAAAACCACAAAATACTGATGTAGTAGAAATACATCCAAATTAGGAAAAAGCTAAAGAAGAATAAAACAATGAATTAAGTTTTCCTGAATCAAAGTATAAACATAAAGATAGAAATTAAATTTCAAATGAATTATAGATGGTTTTAGGTAAATCAAATGAAGAATTTGGCCCAAATAATTTTAAGAAAGCAATTAGGTTGCAATCAGCAATTGAAGTATCATAATCAGCAAGACCATTAATAAAATAAAATGAGGTAAATCTAATTTTAATTTAGTAATAAGATAATTTAGTTATCATTGATGAAACTGCATTAGAATAAATGATAAAAAGTAATTAAAATAAGACAAAAATAAAAAATAAGACTGAAAATCGTAAATCAACTAGAGATGATTGTTAATGCAGATTATTTTGAAATCAAAATTTTGCCTAATTTTCAATATATATCATTATCTAAAACATTGTTATAAATTTAGAGTTAATTCCAATCTAAAAAACCCTTTTCATTCATTAGATGAAGCGCAAAATATACATCATTATAATAGTTTAAATGTCCGGATGTTATGTTTGGTTTAAACATTATCAACAAAGTCATTTTCTATTCAGTTCTTAAATTAATTAATTCATTAATAATGTTTGAAGATTTAAAATCGGAATCTATTGAAAGCAATCAAAAGGTAGAGAATGACGAATTGAATTAAGAACTGTAATAATATTGGAAAAAAATTATTACAAATTTGGGTGAAAAGTTTTTACATCTACAAAAATTTAGTAAGGAATGTGACTCTTTAGAAATAATTTAATCATTAAATTTATTAGAATAGGTAAAAATAGATTACAATTGTAAAAATGAGTAGAATGTTATCTCAAAATAGTTAGAATTTTTAAAATCTGAATCCATAACTAATAATGAAGAAATGAAATGGTAATTGGATGGAATGCTATAAATGATAGAAAAGATAGAACAAATTGAATAGAAAAACAACGAAATACTTATAAAACTGATCAAAAAGCAAGATGATAACTAAAACAAATTAACAGATTTATAAATAGATTTATAAAGAGAAAATAATAATAAATTCTCTTCAAATATTCGTATTTTAAGAGGATCAATGATTGATAAGGTCAAAAAAACAATTCCCTATTCTGCGTATAATTCACCAGACAATAGAGAAATTAGGTAGCAAAGTATGTATAATAATTTACTGTCAAATATTAAGTTAACTCATGTTTCTGGAACACATGATGATAATAATAGTCATTTAAGATAAGTTAATAAAATGAATCCTCTTTTTTGAATTTAAATATGTAATAACTATTAAAAAACATTTAAAACTTTAAAATTGTAAAATATTTTAACCATAAATCGTAAATTTTTGAATAAAAGACTAATCTAGAATACATTAATAATAATTATCCGTTTTAATAGACTTTACTTTCAATTAAATTGATAGACTTTCAATTAGCCTTAAAATAAACTAATGTTATTTGAGATAAGGTTAATAAAATGTAATAATTGATCAAAAAACATCCTGTAATTATATCTCCTGTTGTCCCTGTTATTTAGAAATCATTATTCTATGTTTATGAATATTTTTCAAATGTTATTTAAGAGTTTTTGTATTTTTGAATCTTTTTTTACACCTTTGACATTCGACATTTTTATTATAGCGTTTCATTTCAAGTGGAGATGAACATTCCTCCTTAAAAGATAGGTTTTAAAGCAATTCAGAAACTGTAAATATTTCTTGTTTTACTATTACTGATGAATCCTCAAATTGACGATGTATTTGAGAAATATAATCGAAAAATTCAGAGGAGTCATTAGGATTTTATGTGATTTCCTAAAATGTACTCAAATTACCAACTTAATTTGCGATATTATTCTCAAAATAATTAGAAACGTTAGAATTCATGAACAAAATATCTTCCCCTATCAGTTCTTATTTTTCAAATGAATCATTAAATAATTTATTATTTATGAGATCATCCTTGTAAATAATCTTGAAATTCAACTTTAGAGTATCTTTTATTTAATGGTATTGTTAACTTGATATTTTTGCATTTGATAGTAAAAATCTTAATTGAGTCATTTATTTCTAGAATTATTAAGAAGGACAAAGGTATTGATGATAATGTTGTTGTGTTAATGTTAATAGAGTCCTGCAATAGTTACATTCTTAAATCATCCTATTTTTTATGGTAATGAAGTAGAGAATTTTATTATTAACTATGCCTGATAAAATTTGTCTATCGTTAAAATAATTTAAAATATTAAATGGATGAATATATTACGGTATGTATATTAATTTAGTTTAGAATTATGGAGAATTAGAAAGAATGATAGATAGAATACCGGTGCCAGACATCACTGTTTCTTCTTTATCTTAACCTTCTGAATAAATCACTCCATAATCAAAAAAAAAATAATCACTCACAAGAGAACAGGTGTAGAAAATAATGAGAAGAGTAACTGAATAATCACATATTCCAACAACTAAATAGAAAATTTACACTCTGCAAACTTTTCATTGTAAAGAAAATTCAAATGATGAATTATTTAAGTAAATTTAATAAAGAGATCACCACAAAAATGAAGAATTATTAAAAATGCAATAACAAGTTTGTGATTAGTAAAAAATAATTGAACAATAAATCTAATAAATTGCATAAATGAATAATTAAATTGAATTTTTAACAAATGAGCTTTAAGACTATTAAGAGAAGAGTTAGAGTGATTTGAACACATTATCGTAGTTATACTTTATAAATGATTAATAAACAAAAACGATTGAAGAAATAAGAATAGAATTGTAAGCAGCAAAACGAGTTGGCACTTAATAATTACATAAAGAATAAGATTCAATCCATCAAATATCAACTTTAAAATCAAAAATTAATAACTTATAATCTGAAATAAATAAAACAAAAACAACCTTAACCCTAACTTCACCGACTAATGAAACTATACAAAATGGAACTTTCACTAACAGAGTAGACCCAGAATTGCTGAGTGAGGATGAAACGCTTAATATGCTATTATGTTTATTAAGCAGAGTATCTAAAAGCTAAAGAATGTCATATTTGTTAAAGAAAAATGCTGACTTTAAATATTTGATTAGATTGAAGGGAAGTTAACCTATTATAAATAAAATTTCGTTTATTTAAAATGGTAAATCTGTTTGCGATAGAAAACTTTCATATAACTAAGAAAATTTTAAGTAGATTGTAAAAAATGTTGGTATTAAAAATCATTGAAATCCACTAAATATCTATATATTTAAATTAATATGTTTTTAAACAATATCTCAGACTCAGATGATGATAAATGTGCTCCAAAAGTTTGCTTAGATACATTAGGGTTGAGCTAAGAAATTGATAAAAATGTAGAAATTTGTTTTTAGATAGAAAGTCAACAAAGGTCATAACTAAAAATAAGAACTATAAAAAGAATTTAGGTGTCGGAGGAGCTAGCTATGAGGCACACGATATTGATCTGAATACATTCACATTTGAAAAAAACATATTTGATTAAGAGAAAAAATAGTCATGTGACACTATTGGAGAGGGAATTGATGAATTTAAATTGTTAGAAATTCCATAGGGAGCCTCTTAAGATATCTTAGATCCATTGATTTTATCAAAATAAGTTAGTTAATCTCAATAGTGTTAACGGGATGCAATAGAAACAAGTAATAATTGGGTCTTAGAAGAAATTTAAAAATAATAATAATATTTAGAATAACTTGAAAAACTTGAACAAATTGAGAAATAAGAGTAAGAAGAATGTCAAATAGAAATTTGTGATTTTTTAGAAGCAGCAATATCTGATTTAATACCTATGCCTCCTATTTGCCCTTATTCGGTAAGCATTACTCAAATAAAATTGCCTGACTAATTATTATCATTTCTAATTAAACCTATACCTACGGAAGGTATGTTTTAAAGCAAAATTGTACGAGATAAATCAGGACTTAATAGATTTATGCCAAAATATAGGATGTACTGGTGTCAGAACAATTAGTTTTTGTTAGCAGCAAAAAAGTCTTTAAATAAAAATAAATTTATTATTACAGAAGACAGTGAATTTAAACAAAAAGATTAAGTATTCTTATTAGGGAAGGTTGAACAAAGCAAATAATCTAAGGCTGATTATTATTTATTTGATAATGGATCGAAAAAGAAAGAATAAAATTCGATAAAAAAGCCTAGAGTTTAATTAGGAAGTGTATTTTTTGATACTAATTATGAGAATAAAGGTAGGCCAAGGAGGATGGCTTTAGTATTAAGAAAAAGCGAAAAAGAAATAGTCTAATTTATTAGTCGTAAGCCTCAAGTTATTAATACATAATAATGTAATTTATTAATATTTAAATTTAGAGTAAAAATTATACACTTTAGATTTTTTTGGTAGAGTTAAAAAGGCCTCTGTAAAAAATTTTTAATTAGTATTGAAAGGAGAAGAAAGAGATCTTATATATGTTTAATTTGGAAAAATTGACAAAGATTAATTTCACTTGGATTTTATGAGTCCACTCAGTCCTTTGATTGCTATGTAATTAGCATTATGTAATTTTAATTTTAAAGGTAAGGCATGACGCGCAAAATTTTGTTTAAATTGATTATTATGAAAGTGTAAAAATAATTAAGAATTAAATTACCTACAATAAGATATTTTAGAATTCTTAAATGTGAAATTTTAATGATCTAAATTACATTAGTATCACCTTGTCAAATTGATAAAATTCACAAAATATTTATTATAATTCAAAATATCTTTTAACTCAATCTTTAACTAAATGAATTGCATTAATTCTGTAATGTCTATATATATGTATAAGATTGAGAATATAATATTGATACTTATTATATTGAAGATCTTAATTTTAAGTAAAATATAGCTAAATTTTAACTCATATTTTTTCTTATTTTAAATAAATGAATGAATCTCTTTCAATTGAGTATCCATTTAGACTTGGTAAAAGAAGAAAAATTTCATCTCAATTATCAAATTAGAAGAGCAAAGCAAAAACTTTGTTTGCTACAAAATTGGATGATGTTAGCATAAAAAATGACAAATTAAAAGTAATCCTAAAGCAAAGAATAAAATCAGATTTTGAGTAACTAAAAGAATAAATTGATGAAGTCACAAAGAAAGAGGAAAATAACTACATTAAGGTTTTGGCCTTAATAAATGGATTTACTTTGGCATCTTAAAAAAAAAAAGGTGTGTTTAGATATTTGGAATCTTTGAAAAGATTACAAATGTAAAAAGTAGTTTATTATTAAATATCTGTTCTTCCAATTGATATTAATTTGAGAGCCATAGCTTATTTTCCTTAAATCTTAAATCTAAGTTCTGTTGAAGAACTAAATATATTTATAAATCCTAAGCAACACCAAAGTTTATCACAAGGCAAAAAAAATAGGATGATTCCTTCTAAAGCTTGTAATTTTCCTAATTTAAAATCCTTTTGCATGACGATTTTAAGATTAGAAGTTTTATGAAGTAGAAATATCCCTATTATCTTATATCTTAAATTATTGTTAAAAAGCTTAAAATTCTGAAGTTTTAAAATTGAATTTTGGAAAATGCTATTTTGAATATGCTGAAATTTTTGAATAAATAGTTTCAAAATGTTTTGCTTGTTCCAAAAACCTAAAAAGTTTATATCTAGATGTTAGTTCAATAAATAATTTCAATAAAATTAATTTTTAAACTCATCACCTTACATAAAATATTGAATAGGTCTAGTTAAATTTGCTAATACATCCTTACTTCAAAATTTTTTAATCGATGCTGGTTATGTTAGGGCAATTGAAATTATTATAAAATTTAAGTCTTAATTTTAGCAAGTCAAACATTGATTTAAGAAAATTATAATTTCCTTTTACAGTGATGAAAATTCCTTAGCTAGAAATATTTTCTCTTGATTTAAGTGGAAATATATTTTGTTAATCATTCAATATAAAAATTTAAGAAGAAAATATTCTTATTAAAAAATACTTGAGATAATTGAATTTAATCTTAAATGACACTGTTTGTCTAAGCGATCAACATACAATTCCATCCCCTGATTTTTGGATTTTAGTTAATTTTACTTTTAAAAAGCTTTTTTTAAATCTAAACAACACTATCTAAACTTATAATACATTAGACATTTTTGGATGCGAATTCAAACTGTTCTGATATCACTTTAAAATTGAATAATGCAAGATTAAATTATGATCATATTATATTTCTTTAAAGAGCATTATAAAATTGCAGAACTATCCTAGGACTACAATTGTACGTTAAACACAATTTGATTGAAACTAGTTAAATGAGTCTCATTTTTACGGCATTTGTCTAGATGAAATTAATGACAATGAATATCTATTTTAATGGGGAGATTAAATCAAAACTAATTAATGATTTTGCCATGAATAATACTTATTTATTGAAAAGTAATTTAGTTACAAAAAGAATAGAGTAATTATTAAATGTAAAAAAATTGTTTGTCTCTGTTATTCTAAAACTTGAAAGATACAAATTAGAACCAGATATTATTTAGTTTTTAAATGATTTATATAAATTTTGATGACTATTAAATAAATATTTCTAAACGGATTTTATATGATTTTCAATCCAAAAATTTAACTAATTAATATTTTCTGTGAAAATGAAGTTTAATAATTAATAGATTTTACTCTAAGAAATTTTGTAAATTAAAAGATCATAAGGTAATTGCAACTTATAAAAAGGTGTGACAATATGCAAATTTATTGAATAAAGGAATTACGATTTTTTATTTCTTGTCAATATAAATTTATATCTCATTTACAGCAAGTGTCTTATGATTAATTACATTAGGATTATTGAATTTACATGTTATTTCTACTCTGCATCTACTGCTAGAGAGATTAATCTTAATTTTCTGCTAAAGACTATTTATTTATAAGTTAATATATTTCTCTAAATAAGAAAAAAAATACCATTAATGAGTCTTGAAAAAGCAAGATCAACGTTCGTTCCATCAAACGCGCTAATCTCCATAAAAGCCATCGTATGGTTTTCTGCAAATTAAGCAGCCTTATCACTAGGAACTTTTCTTTAAGCTTTTAAATCTGATTTATTTCTATTTATTATGAATATCTTACCCAATTAACATAGCTACTACATTAGTCTCCGCATACTCTTTCAATTCTTAGATCCATTTCTCTATATTTTCAAATGTTTTTTATTTTGTAATGTCATAAATTAACATCGCTCCAACCGCTCCTCTATAATAAGCGCTTGTTATAGATTTATATCTCTCTTATCCACACGTATCCCAAATTTAAGCCTAGATTATTTTTCCGTTCTCTGTCAATGACCTGGTAGCAAATTCAACTCCTATGGTTGGTTGGCTATCAAAATTAAACTATCTTTTGGTAAATCTTGAAAGGATATTTGATTTTCCAACACTCGAATCGCCTTCACTAATTAAAAATTTGATTACCAATTAACACTATTTTAAATAAATGTTTTTCTTCTTGTTAAAGAGGCTTATCCATATTTTAATTAAAAAAATAATAATCAATACTACAATTATGAATCAATTACAATCATATATATTTTCCTTAATTCTCTGATTAATAGATATGATTTCATCATAAAATAGAGTGCCTTAGTGAAAATTATTAAATATATTCAAAATCATTTTGTAATTGTATTTTTATAATAAAAAGTGGAACAATGGGAAGTGAACCCCGAGGTCTACCAGAGCTATGTTCCAATTTTTTCAATATTTTCCTAATATTTCAATGACTAAAAAAATATTATCCAGGATATCAATCTCTTTAAGAAAAGGTAATTCAAATACTGCAATAGGAAAGAAAAAAACTATTATACCAAGATTGCAATAAATTATATCAAAAGGGAAATCTGTATTTTCTATGTGATTGTAACATTTTACCATAACAATCTTTTAAAAATTGACTTAACCAATGGAAGAATTAGATTTAAAAATAGAATGAGAACCTTATAAATAGGAGTCAATTGTCCTAATTATTTAAATTAATAGAATTGCTATTAATCTATTAATTCCCATTCAGATATTGCCGAAAGATTAATTAGAGATTATTATTACAGTTACTTGATTACTTTTTTGCTAAATTTTCTCACTTAAAACTATCATCTCCACATGAATAGTAATCCATCTGTTTTTGTGCAATGATTTCATACAATTTATTAAATTATTTATTTAAAATATTGATTGACACAAATTTTAAATTATAATTTCTTTTCAACTTCACCTGATGGAATTGTTCAATCATAATCAGAACAGTAATTCAATACCATTTCTTAATAAAGTATATATAATTTTTATCTAAAAAGTAATTTGATTTGTTACCATTCTTTTATGTGTATAATTTTCTTTCCTAAAAAATTATCCATACATATATTATAGAATAATACAATCATTGCAATCATCATTTAATTCAGCAACATTATAATAGTATTCTATTTTCAAAGAAAATTGACTTTTTTTTCTAATTCTCCTTACCTTCAATTAATTAGATAACTTTTACCAAATTAATTAATTCATTCTTATAAACTTAATGTTCAATTAAAAATTAGAAATTGATTATTTATCATGAATTTTATATTATAATTCAATTAATCAATTCCAAGAACAATGTTATAAATTCATTATAATTATTTTCATATTAAGTATTAAAATAAATTGGTAATTTTTTTTCAATATTCTCAACTGCTTTTTCCCTGTTGTGCAAAAGTATAAAATCAAGAATTTCTTAAAGATCAAATATTCTATGTTAAATCT
This sequence comes from Paramecium biaurelia, assembly GCA_000733385.1. Taxonomy (NCBI): domain Eukaryota; phylum Ciliophora; class Oligohymenophorea; order Peniculida; family Parameciidae; genus Paramecium; species Paramecium biaurelia. The sequence goes on from JPFL01000136.1 coordinate 135,345, forward strand.
GAAAGGATGTTATTATAAATCAAATTTTATTGGCCGATTTCATTAAATCTAGATTATTGATGATTCATCAGAAATTATTATTTAAATTTTACCTAGAGGGAATGCTTATTGTACTTAATTAAGAGAGAATCTTTCATTTTGCTTAAAGAGAACATATTCAAAATTAAGAAGAAATATTTATAATTGCATCTTCTTTTTAATGGACAAGTTAGCTTAAATAATCGTGGTTAGAAAGACACACTCCTAGTGGTCTACAATTTTGTATTACAGAGTAAAATTGTCTATTCAAACAACCCTATGTCTATTTTTTTACATTGTATTTTTATAGATTTCTTTCCTTCCTTTTTCCATTCTACAATATTTCTGAAACCTTGTAGTGATCAAGTTGCTTATATTAATATGATTTGCAGATATACTTTCCTAATTTATATCATATATGCTATTTTTCAACAAGGTTTTCCATGGACACCTGTTCTCAATACTATTGTCTATTTCTTCGTGAAGTATATTTTATACAATAAGTTTAAAATAATATTTACCCAAAAAGAACATTTCTAAATTAAAATCTTGAATTATTTATGATCGTAAATTAAAATAACATTAAATATTGTCTATAGGGATAGGACATGAAGAACCAGAAGAAATAATAAAATACTCAAAAAAAAGAAATAAGCTTTAGATCGCTCAAAAAAATAAATATATAATATTAATGATTAGAATTAAATGAAAAAATGAAATTAAATACATCAAAATTGTACATTTATGAATTAAGATTGGGAGTTAAAAAAATTAAATATCCAAATTATTTTAAATTCCAAAAAGAAATTCATCAATATTTACATTAAATAAATAAATGCAAATCAAATATTTGCTTTTAATAAGTCTTCTGCTTACAATAACTAAGCAAGTCATAGTGACAAAAACAGATTCATGCGATGAATGCACATAATTTAAATCATTCTCAGATTGTAAAGCATTTGGATGTGCTTGGACAGATAAAACAGCAACACCACCAGGATCATGTGGTAAATCTACAGCACCTCCTCCAGTTACTTTTACACCATATTGTTCAACAATAGAGACAGCATGTTGCGCTAAAACTTTTGGATGTGCCTTAGTTGAAGGAAAATGCACACATTTCACAGGATGTTCAGCTTATGTCAAAACTTCACATTCAGATTGCTAAAACATATCTAATATGCGTATAACAAATGGAGTAACATGCACAAATGCACTTGAATGTACTGCATATACTAAAGAATAATGTGAAACCACGCCAAGGTTAAAGAGTCCATATAAGTGTAAACTTTAAGGAGAAACATATACTGAGTTGAAATGCACTGATGCTGATTCTTCACTAACAACTCGTTCAGCATGCAATACTTGCAAGGCTGGTTGTTTCACAACAGGTGCTGGATGTATTGATTGTGAATTTAATGCTGAAGGCAATAATTGTAGAGCTCGAGTATGCACAGGTGCTGATGAATCTCATCAAATGTAGATCTAGATTATGCAGTGAGAGGACAGCAACAACAGATGATGATTGTGGTGGTTGGAAGACTGGATGCAAGACCAATGGAAAATAATGTGTTGATTCACGAGGTCTTTGTAGTTCATATGACGGCACAGTCGCTACTTGTCTTGGTTTTATAAGAACAGATGGTAAGTTCAAAGGAACAACAACGGCCAAATGTGCTCTAAAAGATTGTGTCACTGATAGCAATGACACTTTTAACACATAAGCTTAATGCGAAGCATTAAGACAAATTGTAAAACAACTGGAAAAGGATGTGTGGTCACATTGTCTAATTGCTCATCTTATAGTTATACTGATGATGAAGCTTCTTATAATTCATGATGCGGATTAGATGGTAGATGTAAAGCTGGAACTGGTGGAAAATATGCAGCTAGAGTTTGCGAAGCTCCAACATCATTTACATAAAATGAGTAATGTACAGATTACAAAAATGGATGTGTAACTACTGAAGCTGGATGTGTTTCAACAGCCGTTTGAATTGTGAAAATAACTTGTGCAGGAACAGATACTTATGGATGGAATTCAATCTGTGTTTCTAAAACTAGTTGTGGCCAATTAGCATAATCTAAATCAGTTTGTGAATGTGTTAAGATAAATAATAAACCGTGTAAAGGAAGGATGTTAATATAAATGGGAATCAAATAATTGCAGAAGCGCAAGATGTGATGATTTATTGCTACTGAAGATAGTGCTTGTAATATATTGCTTGAAAATTGTGTTACTAATGGTACAAAATGTGTTGATGGTACCAACTGTGCTGCTTAATTTAAAGGGACACAATCAACCTGCTAAGCCTTTACAGCCAACTGTAATGATTCATATCTCACTTATGATAATGATCAAGATTGTGAAAGTTATTTAACTGGTTGTGTGACAAAAAGAACTGGTTGTATCATTGATACAGCATAGTGCTCAAGTTACTCTGGCACACCAGAAGAACGCGATAAATTTAAAGGAAATAAGACTACCAGATTTTGGAATACAACGCTACTTGTGCTTGTGTTAACCAAGCATGTACTTAAGTAAGTGGTAAGGTTGATGACTCAGCTTGTGAAGAATTTTTAACTGATGGAAATGGAAGTTTTGTAGATGGAAGTGTTGTATGCACTACTTATACAGGTGATGCAACCACTTGTTTAGACTTTAAAGGAAATAATGGAGCTGATCAATGTTTTTAAGGTGTAGGTGGAAAGTGTAGAAATAAATAATGTAGTGATGATACAACAAGTGAAACTGAGGGAGCTTGCGATACATTTCTATCAGATTGTGCTACCAAAGGAATATGATGCATTTTCAAGACATCATTATGTTCCTCATATTAAGGAACAACTGAAAAATGTTTAACCTTTACTGGAAATTCAGGGGATAAAATGCACAAGATTAGAAGCCTGTGTATCAAAGAGTACTACATGCAGTACATGAACAGGAGCAGAAAATGATGATTGTTTATCATATGATGCTGATGCAAAGTTAAGCTGCTGTATATCATATACATTTACTGTTACTGAAGAAACTGATAAGTAGAATTATTGTAATCAAATTAAGACATCATCAGGTAGTTTATGTAGCTATAGTACATCTGCAACTGGTACATACTCAGCCGGAGCATGTAATCTATGGGTAAGCACTTTAACTAATATCTCATGTGAGAATTACAATGGATAAGCATCATGTAAATTAAATGGAACAGCCTATTGTTATGCTCCTTAATGTGTTTTTGGCTCATACACAATTCCAAGTGGTACAACTGATAAAGTTGGTTGGTGTAATGCAATGTTTACTAATGCAGCTACTCCAACTAAATGTTCGTATGATGCGACTTGGAGCACAACAGTCTATTCTACAATAGATACTTGTGAAGAGATAATTTCTCCTACTAATGCTGCAGATTGTAATAAAAAATTAAACAATGGAACATGTTAATTTGTTAATAGAAAATGTATTACTACCAAACAGCATGTACTAGTTATTTATTAGCTGGAATGACTTCAGGTTAGGTATTCAGCTTTGAATTCAGATGCTTCTGGACCTGTTGTTAAACAATGTGCATATATTTCTGCTACATCAACAACTACTTGTGTTGATGCTATTCCTCAAACGGCTAATAATTCTGCCGCTCTCACCATTGCAGCTTGCAACACCATCTCATCACCGACATCATAAGCAGATAGTAATTTAGGAACAGGAAGTTGTGTAGCTTTGATTAATAATTGATTTTATAAATACTATTCAGCCGCTTGTAATGAAAGATAATCATGCGCTAGTTATACAATCCCAACTTCATTTACAACTGCAGGGGCTAAGCAATACTTTTGTTAGAATATGTTTAATAATGCAGTTGAGGAATACTGCTCTTATAATCCAACTAGTTCTGGAGCTTGCGCTATTGGCAAAACTGCATGCACTGAGTATACTAGTTTAAGTGGTGCCGATGATACTGAAAAAGCATTAGAATGTTCTAAATTTAGGATAAAAACAGGAAGTGCTTGCCCCTTTGTTGCAAAAGCATCCGTATGTTTTCCTCCAACTAATGCCGATTGTACTGCAAGAACAACATTAGGATGCAAGAAAGATGCTTCTTCTGCTACTTGTGTTGCAAGAGCTGCATGTACTAGTATTACAGCTACTTGCTCTACAGATGATGATAGAGCAATTAGCTGTAGAGCTAATATTGGTCCTGATTCTCTCTATTGCGCAAATACAGCAGGTGCAAATTGTGTAGTTGCCTAAAGTCTTTGTACAGGTCACACGTCTCTCCCAATTGGCACTGAATTAACTTATTGTCAAATAAGAATTAATGAGAACGGAAAAGATATCCATTTACTACTGGTGGTACTAGTTGTGTAGATGCTTAAACCACTAGTAATGGATTTACTGGTCGAACTGGGACTAATATATTAACATAATGTTAAGTTAAAATAGATTAAGTTGGAGTTAAATGTTTATGGAATATAGGTGCTCCAAAAACATGTGCTGAATGGAATAGTCTCCCAACATCAGAATAAATAGAATTTTGTTAAGCTAGAATTAAATAAGATGGAGGAAAATGTTCTTGGAGTAGTGGTACTGCTTGCTAAGACATGCCAGTAGCATGCTCTGGCTGGACTAGTCTACCATCATCGATGCTACTGCATGTTCTGATAATCACCCTACTTGTTCTGGATTGACTGTACCATCATCAGATTAATCAGCATTTTGTTTAGCCAGAATTGATTAAGCTGGAACAAATTGTGCATGGACCAGCGGAGCAAATTGCAGAATTTCTAATCGAGAAGATACAGTATCTCCTTAATCACAAACTGATTGTGATACAAATGGAACAGGATGCACATATTCACCTCAAAATTAAATTTGTTATATTAAAGCAACATGTACAAATTATACTCCAACACCAACTGCTTAGGATGATAAACTTAACTATTGTAATGATCTAAGTTCAACTTCTACCGGATGTACATTCATAAAAGAAAAAACAAGTCTAACAACGTGTTCAACAATAGGTGCTTGCATTACTTAGGATGTTTCTGATACAGTTGATAAATTAGCAGCTTCTTAAGGTGCAATACCCACTTCTGGTAAATGCACATACTTCTCAGGTACTACTTGTGTTGCTGTAGCTGCTTGCACTACATATACTGGTGGAACTACAGCTTCTTTACGCAAATGGAAAATGCTACAATGAATTAGCAAATTGCACTTACTCTACTACTGGAGCATCTAGCCCAATTTCATTCTGTAATAGTATAAAAAATAGTGCTGGTGATTTGTACAGCTGATACTGATAGAGATGCAAATTGCAGATAAAGAGCATGTAATGAAGCTGCAAAGTTTCTAAACTTTTGAGGAAACAACATGAGCTTCATAAAATGAATATCTTAGTTTTTGTGAATAGGCATTAGACACTAACAGCAAATCAACTTGTGCAAAAGGAACTCTTGCTACCACTAACGCCGCCTGTGCAAAGTTGTCTTGTGAATTGAATGTTATTGTAGCTAGCGATGCAGAATGTTAATCATTCCATCCTTGATTGTTTGAATAAAGGTTTAGGTTATATTCATAAAACCTGGCCGTGTGGTACAAAATTTTCATGCTAAAATTTCACAGGAAACGAAAAAAATGTTTTGGTGATTCTGCTCGTGAGAAAAAGCCTTGCAGAAATAGATCATGTACAGATTTGGCAACAGATAGCAGCGACAGCGACTGTGAAAATTTCTTAACTGGATGTCTATTCAACGGTGTTGGATGTGTGGCTAACAGAGCTGCTTGCTGTATATAGGGAACCTAAACAACTTGCCAAGATTTTAAGGGTAGTACTGGAACCAAATATTGTTGGGGAGCCAGTCCACAGTAGTAGGAAATTGTGCTGATAGAAGATGCTAGGATAAAACTGGTAAGTGTTAGTCTTTCTTGCCACCTAATGACCCAACTTCTGATCCTTAATTATGTATTACTGATGGTACAACTTGTGTTGATATTGGAAAATAATATTCATACTTTAGGGGAAGAAATGATGATGATTGCTTAAGATTCACAGCTAATGACGGTCCATGCAAAGTCAGTACTGTTTCAGCATCTCTTGTTGCTTGTGCTCCTAGAGTTTGTTATGACCCCCAACACATATACAACTGATGAATAATGTTTGAAGTATCACCCAACTTGTAAAACAACAGGCAGAGGATGTAAGAGTACTGTTGGATGTGGAGAATTAACTTCTTAAGTTTCATGTAATGCAAGTTCATCATGTTAATGGGCAGGATAATGCAGAACTTAGCCAACTTCATGTGGTGCATTAACTACTTTAGGCTTAACTATTTGTGTGAATACTCCATTATCAAATGGAAAGAAATGTGCCTGCTTTATTGGTGCTTTTTCTAATGGTTGCAGAGATTTTACATGCACAGATTAAGATGGATCTATTGCACTACATAAGATTGTTAAGATAATGATAATACATGTACTACCAGTGGTGATGGCTGTGTAACGCTTGGAATCTGCTCTTCAAATAGATCCAAATCAGTTTGCGAGGCTGCTAATACAACTGAGGATTCAATAAGATGTACATGGAATTCTACTACACCTGTTGCAGAAAAAGATAATGTGCAGAGGGAATATTTACTACTGATGAAGCATGCAATACTTGGCTTGCTGGATGCAAAACTTCTGACACTGCTTGTGTTGGACCAACCTTCGGATGTGAAGTGTTTAGTGGAAACCCTAAAATATTTTTAAAGAACAGTGCTGGAAATTCATGTTATTATGTTAATGGGGTTTGCTATGATTATGACAATTGTACAGATGTTACAAATGCTACTTTCTCATTTTGCTAACACTTTTCAAAGGACAGCATCATACTATAATATAACAAAAATGATATATCATTAGACATACCATATTACAAACACCTCATCAATATATCACATCTCTACTATAAAATAATTCGATATCATTTTGTATAGATTATTTTCTAAGAAAAATAAAGGAAAGAATGTATTAGAAAATAGTTAAAAATACTTATCACTTTTTTCTAATGTAGAAAAAAAACAATTAATCTCTTCTTTTACAAATCCTACAAGATAAAAAGAATAATCAGAGTGAATTGATTTGTACAATTCAGGTTGAAACAAGCAAAATGTAGAGTACCTTTAGAATAAAAAAATTAACATAAAGGGAAAAATTACAATATTTTTTTAATTATTAAATTAATGTAATTTTTTTAACCAAAAGTAAAAGAAAAAGAAAAAGATTTGTTATGCAATTATAATTATAAATCTAATATATAATTCTAGATTCTTAATTAACCAAAAGTTAAAGGCTCTTATGCAAGTCATATATGCAATAAAATTTATAGAAAGCTTAGATAGTGGATTATCAATAGCTGAAATAAACCTTTGAAAATTAACAAAGGGAAAGAATTTAATAATACGAACCAATAATCAAGCCTCACATTAAAGCGTTGAAAACTTCTACAAAATTATTGATGCTCTGAAAACAAAATTGATTCAATAACTTGATTATTTATTTTGAAGTTAGAGGATTGGATCACTGACTTAATTCATTCTGTAGTTTAATACAGCTTTTTT
>JPFL01000137.1:7374-74693 GCA_000733385.1 Paramecium biaurelia
TCAATAAATTAGGAGTATTATGTAGAAAATGAGTATCAATAACAGTAATTGTTTGAGAATGACCACAAATCAATTTCAAATTATCGAAGGAATGATAATAAAAATATTTTGGCCCTACATTATTAACAAATATTCTCAAATTGCCACTTGGTTAGCGTATAATTATTAGTTTAAATCTTATTCTAATTTCTGAATGATCTACTGAAATGATTGAATTAAGCTTAATTACAGTATAAATACTACCTTAACCAGCAAAAGGCCCAAAAAGTTAGAAATCTAAATAAATATAAGTTAAACTTTACTTCCACAACTCCAACTTTATTGATAAGGTTAATTGTTTACTAGCCACCCTTCAAATTACAAAATATCTTTTTCCCCAAAATATATACTCATTAAAGTCCATTTATCACATTCACCATCCACATTACAAGAATCACATTAATAAGGACATTAGAAGATATATAGAGAAAATAGAGAAATCCAAAAAGATATGCTTGGATCAGACATATACCCTCCATTATAATAAGGTACAGCTATTTAAATTTAAACTGTTCTGCTAGAATGAGGAACTTAAAAACTACCCGTATGTTAGGAAGTTACTATTAAAGCATTATCGCAATATAATTAGTCAGAAGCTTCTTAGAAAATATCAATTGAATGATCATCAACATATAATCTCATGTTTTGCTCTAAAGATGAAAAACCAATTAAAAAGCTAATGTCTAGTAAATAATGAGGAGGAAGAAAAAATGTTTTAAATATCACCCCATTTGATGGCCCACCAAAAAATTTGTAATTTTTGTTAGGACAATCAACAATTTATTGGATAATAACCTAAAAGTCCTAAAATAGCATCCAATCTATATTTATTATTTATATCTACCATCCTAAGTTGTGAAATCAGTGTAATAGGAGGATTAACCATTCACATGATCTACTGTTTGAAACAAAAACAATAAAAAATGAAGCAACCAATAAAAATTCAGAAGTTTTTGAAACATAAGTGAAAATGAAATCTAAACCATCGTTCAAAACAAATGAATCATAAGATAATCTACATAGATATTTATACTCTAAAATAATATCAAAATTCTACGTAATTATGTATATATTATACGTATTTTATAATAACATAATACGATTTATTATCCTTTATGGAAAAACAAGTCTTTGTTATGGAAGGTAGAGCCATTGTATTTTATTGAAAGTCTTAATTGTTGAATTTTTATGTCTCAATTAATTATTAATCGCTTCCTTTCTTTGAGTTTTTAGACATTTTCATTATTATCGAAAGTTTGGAAGTTTGATTCTAATGGATAAAATCATCAAGTCATTACAATAAATGAATATATTAATTGAAAATGTTATTCTTATTTCGAATATAACTTTTTTTTAGAATGAACTTGAAATTCAAAGGCTAATTTTAAAATTTTAAACAATTAAAGTTTTATCAAAAATTTCTCAGTTATAACAACAAAAATATATATTAAATAAAAGAAATTTATAGAGTGAAGTGTTACTGCTTAATGGAAATTGCAAGATATAAAATATTAATAATTCAGATTTCATATTAGAAAAGAGATCTAAATTTATGATCAATTAGTCATAAAAGAAGAAATGAACTGGTAAAACAAAATGTAATGTATAATAGAAATATGGAGACTGATCTTGGATATGATTTTTAAATATCTAAAGGAAGATTTTAAAAATTACTGTGGGTGAACTTAAAATACGAATCTTTTACTATGAAGTCAACTAAATGAAAACTAGTTTGTAGAGAATTAATTTAAGTAAAAGTCCTTGCAAGCTAACAGAAGATGAATGTATTATAATAATTTGTCAATAATTTACATTTGTTCAATATAGTGTTTCTTTTTTGATTGCAAAATTCTTTTGCAGATGATTTTGGCACTTATTATAAACTACTTATTCTCTGCTTTCAAAAGTTAATTAAATTAAAAACTTTTGAATAAATATAATTCAATGATAGACTACAATTCTAAATATATATAAAAAACAAAGTACCCATTACTATATATATGTTTATCCTCTTTCTAGAAAAAAGTTAAATTTGAAATCATACTGTTGTTCTTTATATTTTAATAAGGTTTAATATCCTTAATATTTTTAATATTTTTTAAGGGGATTTTATTGTCTAACTAATTTATATTAGTTTTTTATTAAATAGATGTTAGTATATGGCATGATTATCTTTGATATAATAATTAATATTTCTATATGATATTCTACCTATTTATATACTATTTTGGTAACATAAAATTTAATTACTAAATATTATTACACAAAGTAATAGAACATGGATTAACCAAATTATTAAAGTGTTGCAGAATACAAAACTCACCTTTACCAAAAGAATGTTACATATTAAATAGAATAATTCATTACACAAAAATTAGGTTAGGAAGCAGAGTTGAATCTGTAATGCACTTTTTCAAGAATGCCTGTAAAGATTCCTATAAGACATCAAAATGTGGCTAGTGTTAAATGTATATTTGAACTAGAATAGTGGCTTGATTTTTTTGAAAGCAAGCTTAAGTAAGTATATATTGAATTACTTTTACAAGATAATAAGCTAATTTTAGTTGTCCAGGTTGTAAATAATATGTTTACTTTTCAGATTTCGGGATAGATTTCACATTATATCACATTTTGACAGAAAAATAAAAATTAGAATAAGGAAATCAGAAATTACTAGGAGACAAAATAATTTATTCATTCAACAATGGAAAAACAACATATTATGCAATATCGAAATAAGACAAAATGACCAAAATTAAAATTCCTGGATCATCTCCTATTGTTAGATTGGCTGTCTAAAATAAAAATCTAAATATTAAAGATCTTAATCCTAGATAACAAGATATTCATGAAGAAATTAACTATACTATTTCTTAGATATAAAATTATATAATTTCTAAATTATATTAAGGTAAGTAGAAAGGAATATAGTTAAATTAGACAAAGTAGGCTTTAAAAGGGAAAATAGATTAATTAAAATAAACATTTAGATAATCATTAAATTTAATTGAATTAGGAGTATAGTCCTTGGAATCTCAATTTATTTTTGGTTTCAAGAAACTTCAAAAGGATGGAAAGAATGCAGGAAGTGTGGTATGAATTAATTAATAAATAAAAGTTAATTGTATATTATCCACATCTTGGAATTTGGGCAGATTATGAAATAAAGACAACTCCAGAAAAGCATTTTTAATTTGAATATTAATTATATGCAAAAGAATAAGGTTTAGAAAAAGAGAATATTATCTACGTAATAGGAGGAAGAGTCTAAAATTTAGTAGCAACAAATTAATTTCTAAGAATAAAATTTCCTAAAGACCCTTTTTCTTAAGATTAATAAGCTTCTATAGAATATCTTCCTAATTTACCAAATGCTGGATTTAATTATTTGGGAGGTTGTTACAATAAGTATTATATTAGTTAAATATTAGTAATGTTTATATCTTTTGTGGTTAAAAAAGAACAGTAGATTAAACAGGTATTATAGTTGATACAATTTATGATGCTGGATATGCTTTTAAAAATGGTTAATGGAGTTAATTAAATTAAAAGGTTGAGAAAAGATATGATGGTAGTTGTACAATAATTCAACATTAAAAATATGATAAATGTCTACTCTTATATGGAGGAAGTGAATAATTACCTGATGGTAGAATTGGATACAACATTAAAGAATAATAACATATAGTTCAAATTTTCTAATTTAAATAAGAAAAATTCTTAGCTAATGGATTCAAATTGAAATTTTCAGATAAGAATGAAGATGCATATTAAAGCAAAATACTCTCAAGTCCAATATTTTCTGTTCCATTTGGTGCTCATAGTGAGTTGTTGATTGCAGGGGAATTTTTGAAAAAGAATTGGAAAGAAAAGAGGGAAACATACATCTTTGACTGGGAGGATGGAACTATTAAAATAAATTTATTGTAAGGTTAATCTCTTGAATATTAATTACTTTCCCATGTTAAAAGAAATTATAATTACTCAGGTGCTGAATTTCTATAACCTGTTTAAGATGTTGAAGGTGCCTTCTTATATGGAAATTATTATACAATTCATTAAGAGGAAACATATAAAGATTAAAAGACAACAATCTAAAATTTTCAGTTATTTGAATATAAAGTAGCCAATGGACAAGGTAATTGTATTTTTTCAATATTTTAGTGTCAACTAGACCATATATGTAAAGAGATATTTCAATATAATAAGCTATTAATGGTTTATAAAAATTACCAAATTAAGAAAACAAAAAAATATGAAGTATATATTGTCATTATGCAATTATATTCTAACAAATATTTATATTTACAAATAAATAGGAAAAATGTAATCTCAAGAGTTTTAGTTTATTACAAATAAAATAAATAAATTTAAAAATAATCAAAAATTGTGATAATATCTATTCTTATCAGTTTAAACTTAAATGCAAATGAGGATCAGTTATTCCTGACTCTATATTTTTTTACATTTAATCCCTAAATTTTCTTAGAGCATCTCTAACATCAGGAAAACTTTTCTAAACTATTTAAATTAATAAAGGAGACAATAATAATAAAGCTTGATCACTTAAATCCCCATACCAACTTTATATTTGTATTCCATTATCAGGTTGAAATTAGAAATTTTCAGCCAAATTATCTATAATTATTGTCTTCTTAATATCTCTTCCAATTTTCTATATATCTTTTACATAAGTATTTTTCACAAGTGTAGTATGTTATCTATACAATCTATGAGATATAACATTATCCTCATCTATGAGATCTAAAATAAAATCTGCATAATCTTATTATGCAGCAGTAAAAATAACAATCTCATAAAATTTTGACATATCTTTCAGAAATTGTTAAGCAAATGGTCTAACTAAGAATTGTCCCTCATCTACTAACTATATAAAAAACCAATTTATACTTCTTAGTAATGTACTAATGTTTCATCTAGATCTATAATTAAAGTGTAGTTATTTGTCTTAGATAAATAAGGTATCTATTAACAATCTATCACTTCTTCATAATCAAATTAAAAATCTTATGAATCCATAGTCAATCTTAATTATTGTATGTGAGTCATCTACATAATTATATTAATAATACAATTTTGTGATATTCTTGTTTAATAAATTCAGTTCCCTGATGTAAAGAAAGTCGATCAATGTTTGCTAGATTTTTCTCTAATGAACTAAGTTTTTGATCAGTTGAATTCTCAATACTAAGATTATATAAATAAAATTATATACAATAATACTAAAAGCGAATAAACGACATTGCTATTTTTACGGATTAAATTTATATCTAAGCTTTAATAGTTTTTTTATGGTCTAATTTTATTCAATCTTGCTTATATTATGGACCTTTGAGATTGTGAAATATTATTAGATTAGTTTAATATATGAAGATGTAAAATCATACTGTTATGTATATAAAATAACAGGTTTTTTAAATTTTATTAATCTTCTTCAAATGTATCAGATAAAGCTTTATATAAAATTACCAAAATTCCTATTCTCTCTAAATGTATTTATTTAGACAGTATTTGCTAAGTAATTTTATCTTTTTCTTCTATTAAAAAATGTGATATCCTATTAAGATAGTTTTGGCATTAATTTATTACTTTTTTTTTTCTACTAATGACTGCCATAATTGTAAACACAATTTCCTCTTAATTTATGAAATTTTAAATTTATTCATCTGAATCATTTATTGTAGAACTTGTTGATTCATTTTTATGTGATTTTGATTCTTCTGTCTTATATTTTTAAGTATCTTTATTTTTGTTATTTTATTATAATTTTTATTAATCTAACCTTTGATTTATTTATTAATATATTTTCTTTATCTCTAAAGGCATTTAGTAAAGAATTTGAGGAGATATAGATCGTTATGATTTATTTATTGATGTATTATCATGTTAAGATTTTGGACTACAAGTTCTGTTAAATAATTGCTCTTGAGAGTTTTATCTCTTATAGAACAGTTCTTATAAAATAGCATTTGCTTTAGGGACTGATTTTTTTTTCTCATTAAATGACTTATTTATTGAAGACTTATCTGCTGATAATTCATAAATATTTCTTTAAGTTCTACTATCAATAGGAGGCTTATTTGAATTTGCTGAATTGAGATTTTTCAGTTGTTATTGATTGTTTTTTTACATTAAAATAATATTAATAAATATATAAATTAATAATTAAAATATTATGAACATAGCCAATCTTATTTTAATTATTTATTTGTCAATCAAATTATTGAATTGATCATAAATTTGATTTCTAAGTAATTAAATTATTCCATTTCTATATCAATTGTACATAATACCTTATCCTAAAAGCCAATTCATTTTAATAGTAAATCTCTTGAACTCATTATTAAATAATTAAACAATATAAGTGGTCCATTTACTTTAAAAACTAAAATAACAAAATTTTTAATAGGTATTAACTGTAAAACTGGGTACAGTAATTAAAATAACCAATAATAATAATACTTCTCTTATAAAGCATAAAAGCAAGTCTGCTTCTTCTAATAGATAAAGATTCTGTTACAATTGATAAACTCTAGAGGTAAATCATTATTTTAATATTATCATCTAAGTACTGAAGTTTAGTGATACTTCTTACTATATACTAGTTTTATAATTTTATAAATTATTGCATTTATCTGATATAACCTAGAGAGGCTGCATTAAAATATTACAATATTTTATTATCTTCCCATAAATACAATTTAAAACATTTTTCTTTTGTTTTCAAATATCTTTTAAGTTATATTGAATTTCTTAAAATAATTTTAAACTCACAAGGTAATCTATTAAGCAAATTAAATTACTTTAAATTTTAATTCCAAAGTGATAGACTTTAAAAAATAAAAAGAGTAGCTAAATTCCATTTAAATAAAATGTATGTTATAGGATACTAAAATTAGGATTATTTACCTCCTAATGCTTTAATAATTCATGTGATTAAAGCATTAAATATTATATATTAAAAAGTTCCGTTAATGGAATAAAATATTTCAATCAAATGTCCAATTCATAGAAGAGAATTAATAGTAACAGGATGTATTAATCCTAATTGCAATCGTTCACCTTTGATTTGTCAAATGTGTCCAGATTCTCATTCTGATCATTATTCAAATATAGTTCAAATATCTGAATGGCTTTAAAAAGTTGCAAAGACTATTTAAGAAGGGTCAAAAACCTTAAAATAGATAAGAGATATCAATTAAATTGATTCTGTATTAAAATGGTGTGAAGATAATGAAATGCATCTAAAAAAAGTAGACGAACATTGTAAAGCCTAAAAAGCCTTGATTAATGAAGATTTTAATTATCTAAAAGATCTTTTTGTAGAAAAATGCAATCAAGCACAAGCATAATTAGAATAAGATATAGAAGACTTCTATATAAAATATAAAGAACAATTTAAAATTTGTAAAATAATTATGGATGACTCATACATTTTATAAAAGTAATGTAATCCTTATAGCAATGTACACAACCTGATTTTAAAATTACAGTAATCCAATCCAAAAGAAGCTTAAGAATTAATTACTTAAATCAGAAAATTAATTAATAAACCATATGATCCTATAGAAAATATTAAGTAGTGTGCAGAATCAATAACTGAAATGACTTATAATCTTCCAGTGTTTGCATTTTAAGATGGTATAGATAACTTTGCAAATTAATTGGCAGATTAGATACACAATCATTTTAAAACAAAACTAAATATTACTCTACCTAGAAAGATAGTTTCCCCAATTAAATATTAACCAAAAAATCTCCATAAATAATATTCCTTACCAACTGAAAATATGACAAACAATTACAACAGTAATTAGAATGTATAGAAATCCCCACGTTTAAATCAAAAATTAACATTTTCTCCCTAAAATAGCATTGCTTTGCATTCTAAAACTATAGTAGGATAATGTAGTGATTTTACTTTGAAGCCTTTAAAAAAATATTAATTAGACTTTTGTGTATCAGCAATTGAAGTAGTAACTCCATAGATATTTGCGATGACATGTAGCAATGATCCACATTTGAGAGTTTTTGATACAATATAAAAGCGTATTCATACATTGTCCACTCATACAACTCCAATTATACAAATACATAAATCTATAGATTATGTTGTTCCATTATAGCAACATAATAATTAAAAATCATAAACTTATTTATTCACATTATCAAATGAATAATTAGTAGTTTGGGCTTTTGATTTTAGTAATTCATAAATGATAGTCCCACACATATATCATAAATATCTATTTAATAATTAAATTACATAGAGTTGCTATTTATAAGATAATTCTTGTATTGTTATTGGAGATTAAGTTGGGACTGTAGAAGTTTATAACTTTTAGTAATCTAAATTATAATAAAATGGAATTAAGGGAAAACATTAGAAATAGATATCTTCTATTTTATTATTAAAAAAACATGATAAGTTTATTTGTAGTTCTTATGATTAAACATTATCTATTTGGAAAATGTTATATAATTAATAATCATTTGAAAATACATATTGTGAATCAATTATTTAATGTGGAAACATGCTTGGATAAATTTAGATAATTAATTAGTTTTAATCAAATCCAAATTTACTTTTGGTTGGAAATCTAGAAGGTAATATTTTATAATAGTTAAAGGATCATTAAAGATTGTCAATTTGATGAATTAATGTGTCATTCTAGAATCAGATATACAAAAAAATACCAATTCAATTTGTGATTTTATTATTGCAGAAGATGCCAATAAAGGTACATTAACAATAATATTAAAATAGAAACAATATCTGTGATAACATATTTATAATCAAGTAAATCACTAAGATTTTGGAGATTGTAAAATAATGATATGGGATGGGCTTAAAATGAATAAAAGATCGAAGTTGCTTTATCTTTATCTGAAAATATGATAAGATCAAAACTTTAATTAGTTTAAATGCCTTCCAGTACATAAAATACTGTAGTTTTGATAGCTAATGAAATAAATAAAGAGTTGTTAGTTTATGAAATTATTAATAAATAGTGATCAAATGGAAATATGAATTATATATTTAAATCAATACTTTTAAACAAGATAAGTAATAAATTCTTCGAATTGGATTTCACCATCTCCATTTCCATCACATGTCTATAAGATTTCTTACCATAATTAATCATCTATTCCTCCCATTATTTCTTATAATTCATCTTTACTAATTTATCCATCTCCATTCTATTAAAATTATTTATTTAATTTTATACTATATCAAAAATTTTAAAAGTTTGCTCTAATTTTATCTTATTTAATATTTTTTCTTATTAGCATGCTGCTGACACAAAAGCAGTAAAATCTACTGCTCCTGTCTTGTTGATATCAACTTTCTCAAATACTTCATCAACCATTTATTATGCTTTCAGAGGATCATATTATTAACTGTATACTAATTTATTTTTAATAATTTACCTGCTAACAATTCTTCTTTACTCAATAATCCATCTCCATTTTTATCAATTGATTTAAATAGTGTTATCAATTCTTCCTTTTCTTAGTTTGTCATAACTTAGGTTGTTATAAACTGCATCAAAGCTGTTCTAACTTTATTTTTACTCTTAATATATATATATTATAATACATAGAAAGATTATAAATTTTTCAGTTATCGAGCATCAATTTTTGCAATATGAACATTATTTTAAATCCATGGATCTTCATATGCCTATTTTGCAGTAATCCTTTTATTAGGTTCTTTTTCCATCATTTTTTTAATTAAACTAATTGCTTAATCTGATATTCCACTCCAATTTTCACCTATAGAGTATTAATTTTATTTAAATTACTTGGAAAATCATAATTTCCAATATCAATCTTCAATAAAATCTCATCCTATTATCCATCAAATGGTAATTTCCCACTTAACATTTGATATAATATAACTCCACACGACCAAACATCACATTTTTCATTATACTTTTTTTTTAAAACTTCTGGAGCAATATAATAAGGCTAAATGATTAATAATAAATATACAGTTCCTAATTTCTTAGTCAAAAATTAATTCTCTTATATACGTCTTGAGGTTCCAAAGTCTATAATTTTAAGATTTGCTCCTTATTTCATTGATTCTAATAAAATGTTTTCAGGCTTTAAATCTCTATGAACTATCTTCCTCTCATGGCAATACATCACTGCTGATAGAATCTGCTTTAAAAATTCTGCTGCAATTTTTTCTGTAAATGTTTTATACTCTGAAATCCTTTATAATAACTCACCTCCTTCTAAATATCTAAAATATTATACATTATAATACTCAGTAATTAAGTAATAACTATTTTTGTCTTAGAATAATTCATATAATTTGACAATATTAGGATGATCTAATTATTTTAGTATTGTGACTTCATTTAATAGGTTTTCTTCATCTTCTTTAAAAATTTTGTCTTTCTTTATTTATTTCATAGCCCTTCTTTACCCTGTTTGTTTATGAATCACTAATCGTACTTCTCCATAAGCACCTAGATTTTTATTTAATCATTACCTTGTCCAAGAGATTTTTCAACTCTATAATAACTAGTAACTTATCCTTATTTTAGTGTTGCAAAATTGTCTGGACCTACTTCGAAGGTTTCTTATTTTTTTGTGGAAGGCTGTTTTAAATTTTCCTATTTATCTTATCTTGTTTTGGATCGACAAAGACCCATTAAATAAATAATTATTTTAATTAATCAAAGCATTAGATTAATAACAAATGATGATGAGCTATGGATAAATAATCATAATTTTTATTTTCGTTTTATAAAAAATTGAATGTGCTAAAATAAAATATATTATTATGTAATTGTTTAATGATAAATTATCCCAATTGTGATATGATATTTATTATTGATAGATTAATCATATGTATAAAAGGTTAATCCTAATTAAAGATATTATTTAGAACTATTTTTCTCTTTAATAAGCTTAAATAAAATTTTATTAGTTATTATAATTTTTATAATAATATCATAAACATACATTTCATGTTAATTTTTCTTAGATTTTTTTATGAATATGAGATTTGATTTATTTACATTAATATATTGTAGCAGTTTGAATAATATCTCCAATTAATTAGAGAGAAAAGTTTCATTTTTTTATTATTTTAACAACAATATGCATTTTATATAAAATTACAATATAATATGTTCATCTACATAATAATTACTTACTTCTATTCTTACATGACTATTAAATAAGATATAATTTACTTAGAAACAAATCTAGTGATTCATTAATTAATAATAAAATATTATTTATTTTGGAATGTGGTATAAAAACTTTTCAAAACAAAGTTGGAATCTTCGTGTTTGGAGGTACATTTAATGTTATATATAATTAGAAAGGCTAACATATTGTTCAATTAGGATGATATTGGTATGTTCAAAACAAAAGGAGTTTTGAGATGGAAGGATACTGTATTTAGAATGGCAAGAAGTGAAGCTTGTGTAATTTAATTTATTAATATTTAATTTAGTTAAGAGGATTTAACTTTTTTTTCTTTGCTGGTATGATTGGATCATTTATTTGGGTTAAATCAAACTATTATGATCCAAAATATGTTGCACCCAAAAAAGTAGAAAGTGAAAAGGAATTGGAAAGATTGGATGCTGAAGCTGATAAAATATTGTTCAAAAATAGATTAGAAGCTTATTCAAGACCACATAGAAGTTTAGAAGATTTGATTGCATTCTTATCTGGGTATGATAAATGAATTAAATTTATAGTTCAAAGACATTTGATTAATTTGCTGATTTCATTAGTTATGAAGAAGCAATGAATAATAGTATGGATCAATAAAATGGTTTGGATTCATGGATGGATGACTAAGATTAAAGAATGCTTAAATATTATCAAAGAAGCATTGGACGTACACCAAAATTTGATTGATTTTGCAAAACGATCACATAAGCATATATAAAATATCTATTGATAGTTAATTTATTAAATGGAATTAATTTTCTTATTAGGAATGATTTAGATTCCAATTTATTAATATTGAAAATCTCGATAATTTTTAACATTTTTATTATTTAAAATTCAAATACGATGGACCTTTTTGATTAGTTTTAGAAATTCAAGACAAATTTGAAGACTCAAATTGAACACCGTCCTCATTCTCAATAAAGAAACACTGTATTGAAATCCAATTTTATTTAATCAACACTTTAGACATAATAATAATAAATATAAGATGTATAAAGGAAAAAAACATTGTAACATCATAGAAGTTCTACTCTATTTAGTGCTGCAAAAGAGAATTAAGATAAAGTGCAAAAGCAACACTAGTAATAACAAAGGTTTACTATGGTTCATAAATAATTACCAGAAGTATTACCGATGTAATAAATTTAACAGATATCTGATGTTTTAATTGATTGCAGTGAAGGGTAAATTAATTCATTATCAACCTAATATGTCGAAGAGTTAGTTAAATTATCAAGTATCATCATGTATAAAGTGAAAAATTCAAAATTCTACTCATGATAATTACACTCTCTTTTTATTTTTATATTTAAATTTCACTTAATCTTTAAGACTCATTTAAATTTAATTCATAATTCATACAACCTTCACATTTGTAATCCACTCTCTATTTCTTCGCCTATACATTCATAGTATTATTAGAAAACATTCAATTTTTTTTGCAAACTATTTAATTTCTTCAATATGATTTCTATTTATTTAACTTCTTATTCAATTAATTCTTTATTTTATTTATTTTTACAGAAAACCCAACATTCATATATTACTCTCATTAATTTCCTTTATTGTAAGCATATTAGCAATTTAAATTTAGACATTAGGTCTCTTTTACAAATGCACCTTGTTTAGATAGCTGAATTAATGCAATCGATCAGAAATGATTACACACTATTTCTCTGAAGTCAATTTGTTAATTACATCCTCTATTTCATTCGATTAGTTAGGATTCATCTTGCAATTTAAACACAATTTTATATTCATTTTCTTTTTACTTTCTATTTGATAAATTAGATGGTCTAAAAGAAGAGTTTGATCGTTTAAGACTAATATTCACACTTTTATCATTTTATTCCAAACTGAATTTTTATTATTTTCAAATGTTTAACTAAATGTTAGACTATTTTTAGGTTAATAATAATTAATTTAACCCAAATTCTAATCATTTAAATTATTATCCATTTCACTCCTTCCTCCTACAAATCAGATGTTATGTTATAGTGATATAATCTTAAAATAAAGAAATACAATTAAATTTCCTTTATTTTAAGTCACTACCTTATTCTTAAGTCAAATTAGTATATTAATATGAATATAAAATAAATTATAGTATTAGAATCTATTTATTATAAAGTCAAACTTGAAATAAACAATATTCTTTATAAACTTAGATAATTTGAATTAGAACATTAGTAAAAAGAATGCTTAGATAAATAAATTATTAAAATATTTTTAATGAATACTAGAGCTACAAAGAAATAGGGTATACCTTTACAAATTCAAACAGGTATGAAACATAAGATAGTTTAATGGATATATTAAGCTATGTTATCTATATTTTAAATTATTTATTTATTATTTAGAAACAAAAACTAAGTAAGAAGAGCTAATTGGTGAACCAGTCATTACAAAAGTTAATATTGAAAATGAGGAATCTCATAACAAGATAACAAATCTGAATTTTCGTTACAATCAAGGCATTAAAAAACTATAAATTACCAAAACATATCCTAATGAGAAAAGTGGTAATTGCATTAAAATATGCCAGGTTTTAAGGGCCATAAAACTAGGAATAAGCCAATAGTTTTGAATTTATTAAATTGTTTAAAATAAGGTGTTGATGGTAAACTGTATGATGTAATGGATGTCAATACTTATATTTAATTTGTAAGTGATTAATAACAATCCTAAAACATTCCTAAATCTTTAAAGTGCAAATGTAATAAATCAATGTGTTTAAAACAATATTGCGATTGTTTTGCAAATGGCAATATGTGTACTACACAATGTCAATGTCAGGGATGTCATAATACTGAAGATTATTTATGGGAGAGAGATGAAGCCATAAATAAATTGAAAGTGTAAAATTAATCAATTGAAGTATTTTATAACAATAGTATTAATTAGAAAGAAGTGCCTGTAGGAATTAGTTGTAAATGCAAAAAATCAAAATGTTTGAAACGTTATTGTGATTGTTTTCAGAATAATTAGAAATGCAATGAAAATTGTTAATGCTTTAATTGCTCAAACTAATTGGAAAAAGTTGAGCAGGGAGATTAAAGATTAATGATGAATTCTATTTCATAATTTGATGAAAATAGCAGATTGCCAAAGTCACCCATAGTTTATAACAGATAAGGTCTTTTTAGAAGAACTGATAGTATGAATTATTCAAATTCCTTTGGTTATTCTAGAAGTATATAAAATAATAATCTTGAAATAATTAGGAATGCTAATACAACATGAAGGACCATACTTTTTAAAGTAAGACTCTTAAGGATTTAATTGAATAACATAATAACTGTAATTATAATTCAATTTTGTAAATTGTATCATGGAAGACCCTTTCTGATGTTCTCGAGGGTTTATGTTATATTATTGACAGAAGTAGTGAGCTAAAGAGTAATAAAGGAATTGATACTTGTTCAGCAGTACTTTTGATGCCATTTATTTAAGCTTCCAATTAGTTTAGTTTTTCTGGTACAGCTTTGAGAGTGACAGCATTTCTTTAAATAGCAGCAAAATCATCTTCAATTTATTGCATTTGAGGAACTTAACATTAACCCATTATGTAGAAATAAAATTTAATTATTAATAAATAAATTAATTAATTTAAGGATGTCAATGAGTGATCAGAGTAAGACAGAAAATCGAATATTTGTTACAGGATATTCAACAAAAGATAAAAATGAGGATGATATCAAAGCTCTTTTTTCCAAATATGGAGAAATTAGTGAATTTTCTTGGAAGGGTCGTTTTTGTTTCATTGTATTTTAGCATATATTATATTAGGCTTATTCAAAAGCTGAAGAAGCTACTGAAGCAGTGAATGAAATGAATTAAAAAGATTTAGATGGAAATACTTTTGTCGTTGAGATAGCTAGAGCCAAAAAAAAAGACGGTGAATGCTATCAATGCGGCAGAATAGGCCATTTGTAAATAATATGATGATATGAATTAGTGCTCGTAATTGTAGATAAAAAAGAAGATCTTCAAGTTCAAGTTCAAGGTAAATATTTAATAATAATTAGACGCCACAAAAGAAAGAGTAGGAAGTATAAAAAGAGAAGTCCCTCCAGTTCTTCAAGTTCATCTTCTTCTTCATCTTCAAGAGATAGAAAGAAGAAATAAAAAACTAAAAAAAGAAAATAATCCTCATCATCAAGTGATTGATTTTAAAAGAATTTGGATATATATCAAATGATTAAAAATTATCGTGTTTTTGTTGTGAATAAATCTAATCATTTTTTCAATGCTTATTCGTTATCTCTTAAAATTTAAAAAGCAGTCTTTAACGAATTCAATTGTCCTTCTCTCTTACTAGCATTGGATCTAAAATTTGAATCATTTAAATCTTTTTGAACTCTTGTGGTTTCTAATAATTATTAAGTATTGTCTTAATTCAATGACAACTATTTATTCCTTCTCTATGCAATTTTCTATATGTCATTAAGTGATTTATGCATACCAAATCATTTTGTTAATTCTTTAAAGCACTAGTTATTTTTTGATTATCTTATCCTAATTTTTCTCTTAAAATTGATACTTCATTAATTAATGAATTAAAATTTTGTTCTGCTGCTATTTAATTTTATTCACTGAATTACTAACCATCTTTTATAGATACAATTATTTATTCAATTAATTCAATAGCTTTTCTAGCTGTTAATTCATCAAATCTTAATTATCCAGATACATTTACTTGGCAGATAAATCTAATAATAAAGCAAGAGGATGTTAATGTCTTAATTCTTATTTCACTTATTTTATTATTTCTTATTTTTCTGTTTCTTCAAGAAATGAACCTTAATTTGAAAGAGCAGCCTTAACCAAACGATCATGAATATCTTCTAAAGCTCCTAAAATCTTTTAAGTAGCTGTCTATTTATTTTCTACAGCTTAGATTTCTTTAGCACTATTAATTCAAATTTATTCTTCTCTTTAGTTTATTGTTTCTAATTATTTTTTAACAGAAACATTAGTAGATGTAAGTTTTGAAATTGATTATATAATTTCTCCTATTTTTCTATTTGTTGTTTAAACTTCATTTTATAATGATGTTAAATTTACTTCTAATTATTCTATGCTTAATTAAAATGCAGTCATTCTTGAAGCATGTTCTAAATTTGCAGAATTAATTTATCCAGTTAAATCATCAATCATTTTTTATAACAACTCAAAAACACGATCTAATTAACCACCTGCTACACTTAATTCCAACATATCAACTAATTGTGAATTATATTCATTAGAATTTATTTCTTAATTGTTAAAGAGCAGGACTCTGTGTAGCTATTGCCATTGTTATTAATAGCAACATTAATAGAGACTTTTATGACATTTAATCCGTTTTTATATTTATTATTAATAATCATTATTGTGGTTTTCTTTATGGAATCTATGCAGGGGATTATTTAATATGTTATTAAGGCGAAGCATACTATGTATTTATTAAATTTTCTTACTGATTCCTTTCTAATACATGGTGTTGGATGAATGGCTTCCAAGGTTAATTCACCATTTTATCTTAATAACAATGCTCTATCTTATTCACTTAATTTTGAAAGTTTTGGATTAGCTTTCAAAGTTCCTTAAATTGATTTAAATATCTCAATTAAATTCTCTTTTTTATATTAAACTGTAGCCTTTCTTATTGGTGATCCCTAAATATCTTTGCTTCCTCTATAGATTATAAATGATTATATATACTTATGTTTAGCAGGTTGAATTTATTCAGAAGTCTTTCTTGAAGTTGATTTTTTTTCAACATACTAACATTAATAATAAATTAAATACTGGACTCTATTAAACCTTAGGAGGTTTCTCATTATTTTTTACATTTTATTCTTATTTTTCTAATGATTATTTTTCAACATAAATATCTTTAGGTCCTGATGTAGGAGTCTTTGTTTTTTTTTCTTAGTGCTCAACTTATTCACTTCCCTTACGTTCCTAACCTGATTATTTTCTTGGATTAGATTGTTATTATTGAACTGGAGGATAGTATGGTTTGTTAATCTTTTCATGTTAATTCTATCCTGCAACATCATCAGAAGCTTTTCTTATATAAAGATTTTAGAACATTTAATTATCTATATTACTAAATTATTTTTACTGTATGGATATAAGTATTATGCTTGATTATTGAATCCAAGTGTCTTTGTAAGTGATTAATACACATTTTCTGGTTCTACATATGCCTTTAATGGATCTTTAGGATCATTCACTGCTTAATCTAAAAAGTTCAAACCAACTTCATCATCCTTAAATGTCACTCTACAACATCCACCTTCAAATGCTATTTCACACTCAATATTCTTCAGATATTTTTCAATCAAGTAAGCTTTGAAATCTGCATTTGTTTAACTGATTTCATTTATAATAATATTCTTTGTATGTGGAGGTATCAAGAGAGTCACATATCCTTCATGTAATTTGCAATTTTTACATTACTTTAAAGCCTATTATTTAGATAAATAATCTTACTCCCAATATTTCTTCAATGGAATGCTTTGCTAGTGAATATTCTTTTTGAAGTGTCACTATTGGTAGATTTAAATTTGGGTCCAAGTTTTTTAGAAGGTATTTATTTTTCTCTAGGTGTTCTCTTGTGAACATGCCATCTAATTGTTTTATTAAATCAGTCATTAAAAATTTAATGAATAAATAAAATATAAAAAATACTACGTAATGCCTTTCTTTAACTTTAATTACTAATATAATTAAAATAGAATCAACAAAATCATTTGTCCAACTAATAAAAATTGATAATCTTATATAAGTCTATAGATTAAAAAAATATTTGATAATTAAAATAATTAATGTTTAATTATACTAAATACAAAAGTTTTATTTTAATCATTCTAATTAAAAATGATCTTCAACAATAATACTTCTTTTTTTTTCTTTATCAAATTTTTTTATTTTTTTCTTCAAATTTAAAAATATTTTATATATTTCATCATTATGTAGACAAAATCTTCCATTTCTGAATTCAACTACATTAAATTATTTTAAAAATTTGATCATTTCATATTATTTTGGTGTAGATTTAA
Organism: Paramecium biaurelia; assembly: GCA_000733385.1. Taxonomy (NCBI): domain Eukaryota; phylum Ciliophora; class Oligohymenophorea; order Peniculida; family Parameciidae; genus Paramecium; species Paramecium biaurelia. Next base: position 25,695 of record JPFL01000137.1, read on the forward strand.
CAATGAATTAGAATAATAAATTTTAACAGATTCAAAATATACATAAAATTAAAGGAACAAGCACAATATAAATAAAATATTGTTTGTCATGTTAGAGATACTGATCATTTTATATTAAATAATCAAATTTGAATGGTATAAATTGAGACCAAAAAATATGTAACATTGTAATTATTCCTATAATTTACCTACTCTAATAGGTATAGAATGTTTAATAAATAAATATTTATCTACCACATATATCAACAACAATGAGATAATTGAAGATAGAATCATAAAAGGATAAAACAATGCTGTAGACAGACATAAACAATAAATTTTGTAAATGGTAAATCTTCTTTAATTAATTTAAAATTCTCTTTTTTCAAATAATTTATTTGCTTCTATTTAGGTTAGATTACTAAAGTTTTTTCTTTTTTCATTAGTAAATTTAATTAATTTCCATAAGTATTTTAAATCAAAAATAGAAGTTAATACAGGAATAAAAATATTTAAATAAGAGATAGTAATTTGATTATCTACTAATCCTTCTTTCTATAACATCCATCTAGAAGCATCTAGTTCTGTGTAATAATTAAATGGATTAAAACAATCAGTCCATTGTGTAAAATGTCCAGATAAAGCTAAATCTACAAAGACAAATAATTAGAACTAATGATAACAATTCTTTTTACAGCTTAATGCACCATTGATGATCCATTTCTACAAACATAATCACTTAATTTTAATATTAGTATTTATGTAATACCAAATAAAGCTTTTATTATACCCTAAATTATTTTAAGATCATCATCTTGAAAGTAAATTGTAATTAATTTTAACCTAAAAAACATTGTGAGTGTTATTAATATTCTAGGTAAATAATATGAAAATAACAAATTGAAGAAAATAAACCATAAGGCTTTTATATATTTCTTTTCAGTGTCTTAATATTGATACTGCTCAACTTATTAATTATATCTAATGCAAATCAAATACACCTCTCTTTTGAATAAAAATAATTTATCCATCAATACAATCTTCCCTGTTATACATTCATTTAACAACGAATTATCTTATAGTAATTTCATTAAGATTTTTTTTTCCCATTTATCACTAAAAATAAATTAATGAAAATTACTCTTTTTCATATTTTTTTGAATATTGAAACTTAAGCTCTTCAAATAAGGAATCTTCATATTTCTTTAAATCAAATACTATGTATTCAAAAAGGTTTTACTATTTACTTTTCATATATTTAACTATATCATAATGAATAGATTTAGGAAAATAAAGACAGGTTGATTTTAAGTACTCAAATATTGCTGGAGTTTATATTCTTTTGGTTGTTTTCCGATTATAGAAAAATCTAAAATGTACTATTTAAAGTAGTAGAAATGTAAAGTGAACAAAATAACTATAATTTTAATCATCTAAATATTTATATTTAGGAATAAGATTCCATACTGAATAAATTTTATTTGTATTTGGATCACAATTTGGAATTTTCTAACATTAATTTCCATAACTATGTATTATTGAACAATAAGGAACAAGAAAGATGCTAAAACATAATTTATTTTATTACCCAATAATCAATAACTGATAAATGCAATACTTTATCAATTCAAAGTATTCACCTATTGAATTATGGTGATGATAATATTTTCTGCCTTCAAAAAAATTATACTTTATATGATCTTTGTGAAAATGACAACACAAACACTATTAAGAATTTAAAAGATTTTCTTTGTGAACTGTATATGCTTACTAAAATAGAAATGAGAATTACTCTGTGTAATTAAGCTTTTTCCAAATCTGGAGGATTCTTAAAATAGTTGTACTCTATGTCAGAATCACTAAAGGACATATATTTTGAGTCTAACCCACCATCTTGATCTATCTAGATTTCCTTAATTATACTCATTATTATTAAAACTAAATAAGTAATCACAGACCACTATTTTTGGATTTATTATATTTTATAATTATCATTCAAATTTAGCATTTTTAATCTATCAAACAGCTATTTGAACTTAACTAAAATATTTGAGAATATTTATTATACTACAACACTATTAATATATGTATTTATTAATTGGATTAATCAAAAATAGAAGCAAGTAATGTTGAATACATTTTATAAAACATTAATAATTATTTATCATATTAATAAATATTCTAAATCATTTAATAAAACTGTATATTTATGAAAATTTAGAAAATGTTTTTGATTAAAATTTCTGATCTTGCTCATTTTATATTAAGATTGATTCATCTATAATTTAAAATCTTGATTATTTATTTTTATAGGGTTCCATCAGAGCTTTTAATTAATTAGTTGATTGTATTGTTTTGCATCTTGTTTTTTGAAATAATTGTTTCATAATATATAAGCACCTTTATTCCTTTATCTTACTTTACTTTAACTTATCACATTCTTTTTCAAATAATTAACAAAATATCTAAAATTCTTATTTATATATACTTCATCATTTGTAAAACAATTTAATTAAGTTATCTTACTCTCTAATAAGAATCTCATTCCATATAATAGTGAGATCTCTTGCAATGCATTATTATGCTAGGGAAAATAGAAAGTTCCAACAATTATCTCTTTCAAATCTTGGTTTATCATAAAATTAGCTCCTCTGTTTGTTTTATCATTTACTTTTCCAAAAATTAATGCATAATCTTTATCCTTTTCTAAATTTATAGGTTTGATGGATAATTTATTATATTCACTAAAAATATCGTTATATTCAAGAATAATTTAATCTAAATGAGGCTTTTATGGTAAAATGGCAGATAAATTATTGATAATTTATGAAGAAGGAGGCCTTTAAAAAGGAATTTGAGATTAATTTTGATCATAAGAAATTGATAAATCTTAAGTTTTGCATTAATTTATTAGAACTTTTACAAAATCATTTTCCTCTCTTGATAATTACTTAGCTTAATTATTTTATTCTTTTGGAATTTATATAAAATCAATTCGATTAAAAAATTAACTATATTGAAATATTACATCTCTATAAATTGCCAATCCACTTTATAATTTAAATGTTCTAATGTTTGTGACAAGCTAACATATAGAGTGAATATACTTGACTATTTCCTTTCACGTCCAATATTTTAATTCCTAAATCAATGCAATATCTCATTCCATAAATAGTAGCCAAAAATTCTAATTCATTAATTGTTTTATCTGGATATGATTAACTTATGATAACTAAATCTTTGATTTAGCTTTTAATAATAATTCCAAATCTTCCCTAAATATTAGTACTAGAGGCATAATAAAACTCATAACATTCTTATGGATCAACCTTGATATTTATTTAATTAGGATGAAAGTAACAAATTATTTTTTTGTGTTGAAGATCTAAATCTGATAGGGGTGTATTATTCCTAAAATACTCAGATATATTAGAAAGATGCTTTGAAGTTCTGCTTAATTCTGAAACACTATCTAATAATTCTGATTTTACGCTAGAACTACCTAAGCTGTGAAAAAAGTTATCTTCCATAGAATTTAATTTTTTATTTATAATTCTTAGAAATATTTGACTATTGAATATAAAAGAAAATATTAATACAAGATATCAAGTAGTTAATTTTAATTAACCTAGACTCTTCAAGCCGAAGTTTTATATATATAGTTGAATTATTCTGTATAAGAGATTTATAATTTAAACCTTAATAACATAATAGAATAATTGAAAGTTTATGTACTGACATTGTCATAGCTTCTTATTATCATTTAGATCTAAATCGACATTACTATACTTTTGGATTAGACTTTATGATAGATAATGATTTTAAACCATGATAAATACAAATCGAAATTTAATAAGATTATGAATATATCTTGATGTAGATGATGATAATTGAATTAATATATATATTTATTTTTTCATTCTTATTCCATACTCATTTTACTAAATTAAGATTGTAATATATCTTGATTAACTATGTCACTGTCTGTTCTTAGATATTAAGGTGCAGATTATTTCTTTTGTATTGATTATTATTATTCTGCTTATTCATCTAATAAATCTTAAAAAGGTAGTTAGACATCTTGGAATATATTGGATCCAGAACGAGAGATTTCGATTCCATAAAGTTGTTTCTATTCTAAACTCATCTAATGTGGAAATTACAAGAAGTCTCCATTAGAATTTAGAGAATCTATGTAATTTATCATATTTTCATATACCTCCTTTACCAAGTCCATTATATGAGATTTACATGAAATGGTTATGTTATTATAAATTGTTAATTGAGTTTTCTTACTCAAACTAACTCTGTATAGTATCTAATTATTTATCTTCATTTTATATTTATTCTCTTAAATATTCTTTTCCTGTAAAATCAGATTTATTTTATTACTATTGAGGATTAATATCCTTACTATCTGAATCAGATTCCTTAGTTTAAATATTATAAAGTTTCTTTATATGAGAATAAAATCGATTCTTTACTGAATTTTCCTTTATTATTTGATGAAATGATTACAGGTCTTCCATTTAAGTTCTTAGATATTTCACTCCATCTTGGACCCATACTTATATACAATTTATAGATTTCTTCATCTTCCTTCTCATCATATGGATCATGATTGATTGTTTTATCTAATTTATTTATAAATCTTTCTCTTATCTGTTTCCCTGTTCTACCATTCATTTCATTTTCGATTCTCTTCCAATTTTTCCCAAACTTTTAAATCAAACGTATCACTTATCTATCTTCTTCTTCTGTCCATTGTTTTCTCATTTTAATCTTTTTATAATGCTTAAAATACTCTATTTGGATTTATTCTTTTCCATCTTTATGAACACTATGATTGATTTCTTCCAGGTATAGATTAAGCTACTTGTGTCCAATTTCCATTAAATTTTTCATAAAAGGTTTAAAGCATTTCATCTTCCTCTGGTGTCCATATTTTTACAACTCTCTTCTTCATCATAGGTTCAGAATCTGATGCATCTGATTCATAGTAATCAGAACTAAATTTTCGAATGCTTTTTTTAGATATCTAGCTCTATTGACTATTGGCTCTATGTTGTCATTATTTGTACAAATACCTAGTTCTAGTGCTTTAACTCATTTAAATATAATAATAGTAATAAATTATAAATTCTTAATTATAACAAAATTTATACAAATTATAATTTATTATGTAAAACATAATTGTTGATATTTAATATTATCAATTATTATATATAAATACTTTATAAATTACACCCTATATAGATTAGACTTATTTACAATTATTTTTTTAAAAGTAATTATAAATTATCAATTGAATTTATTGTGAAAAGATGTTTTCTATAAAGCCTATTTTTGATATAAATTTGTTTCTGTTCCTAAAACATACCTAAGTTTAAGATTGAATGTGTTTAATCTATTGATATTTTCTTATTCTAATAACATAGGGGTTTTTAATTTGTATTTGAATTAATATGAAAAATACATTTTAAGAAGATTTGAAATTTATTTAAGAGAAATTGAAATAATAAATAATAATTAATGTTATAATTGATATAGATTCTATTTAATGTTGTATGGTATTATATCATTTATTTTGAATATCTAAATTTTTATAGACATTGTTAAATCTCCAATTATGATAATAATGAGCAGGAGAATAATCTGAATAAACATGATTTGGATCCTTTTTGGAATAAATGATAGATGGAACAAATTCTTTTCCTACTTCAGTTCTGTCTTTTAGTAAAAGATGAACACCATCATACATAGATAAGAATCTCAAATAAATATTTTAATTACTTGGTGAATCTGCTTGCAAAGACAAAAGATTAATCTTTGAATTCATATATCCAATGATCTAAATAATATAAATTATAATTACTTAGGGTATTATTATCTCCTTAAACAGAATGAACATCATGTCCAAAACCTCTAACTTATGGACAAACCTTCAACATTGGTAGAGTATTAGTTCCTAAGTGTACCCATCTTGAAAATTCAGGGAATGCAAAATGAACTCTGCCTGTAAAAAGACCTGCTTTGACTGGCCAAAAAGCAAGAGAATCAGCTTTATTAAATGAAATATTATCATTGAGGTATTTAAGAGCAAATTTCCAATCCCATTATCCTGAAGGTAATTTTATAAGATTATCACTAAAAATAGATCTCCATTTAACACACTATATAAGAATATTTAAATAATTTAACCTCAATGTTTTCTTTGAGAAATGATTCAATTTATGATTTGGTCATTTCTTTAGTATTAATTTGTGATAATTTCTTTACAAAACCTCTGAATTCTGTAAATGGTTCATGATATCTTTAATCCATAGGTGAATAATCAATACAAAACACACCTGTTGTTCTTTCAGGATTATAACATCCAGCAGCTAAAGCAACCTTTGCTCCAAATCCATGTCCTGCCAAAGTTGCCATAGTAATTTTGTTATAATACATATATCTAACAACGTCATTGGCTAAATCTTCAACATCAAATGAGTAATGCTTATCTGATGTACCAAAATTTCTTGGACTCAAAATATGCACATTTCTATAATCAAGAATCTATCAAATTCACACACATTTTTTACCTTATTGCTTGGGTCACTGAAGAATGGGATCCAACTTTCGACAGGATCACAGGCTTCAGGAAAGAAGAGCATATTTGGTAAATCATTATATCTCCCTTTTAGAGTGACTCCTCTTAAGACTACATTCTAAGAAACATTCTAATTTTCACTAACTCCTTTGTGGAATTAGAGAGTACTGAATTTCCAAAGTTATCGAAATCTGTACATAGATATTTTAATTAATTAATTTATATTCATATACTATCATAACCACCATTTCTAAATCTCTAAACCTGAGATTACAATCTATCTACACCAAAATGAAAAAGTGATCTTACTTGAGGAATAAGAGTTTTTATTAAATGAATATGAGGGATCGCATCCTCTCCCTCTATTAATAATTTCTTACGATTGTAAATGAATCGGCCCCCAAAATATAAACAAATAATAAAAATGAATTTAAGAAACCAATGTGAACCTACATTATTGATATGGAATCAATACTTGCATTCCTGCAACCAACATGATGTCTAATTTTAAATTAATCTATGCATTCATTATCTGGCAAAACTGTGAATGTGTCCTCATCATTTCCACATTCAATAAAAAAATGAGCCTATCTTGGTTACATTGCTCCTGTAACTTGTTATTTTGGATCCATACATAAGTCTCCTTAGGTGTATTTTATAACTATGCCTTTATTTAATTCTCTTTCATCCAAATGTTCAAATGTTTATGTTTCTACTAATCCAGCCACATCACAATTATCTGTTATCTATCCCATTACTGCCAAAGCTTCTATTGCTCCCACTTATCTATCATGACATTTTATGGGTTTGAAATCACAAAAATTGAATATGTAAACCATACTAAACATTCCCATCCCACTTGTTTCATCTTTTAATTACCATCCTCCTGGTTTATCTAATGATTTTAAATTATAAGTGTATCCAGATTCATCTAGCCATGTACAGTATTGACATTTAGCAATCCCTATCAAAAATAACAACAATGTTATAATCAAATTAGGACACATATGTTAATTTATTGTATTATATATTTATCATAAATCAATAAGCTCTAACAGATTGCTGTTACATTTTAGCTTTTAAATCTTAATTTTCACCTTCTATTTCTTAAATATGTTTATCAAAGTTATCCAAATCTTCATTCAACTATCCAATTATCTCTTCTTGTTCTTTTAATTTATTTTCAGCCACTTAGTATTTATATTTTAAGGCTTCTATTTGAGTAGCTAACATAGCTATCTTACCCTCATTATCATACTAAAAGTATAAATATATTTATTACCTTAATCTATTCCAATTATTCTATCTACTATTATAATTACCCAATTTTTTCTTTCAATTATTAATTCTCATGATCTCTCTATTATAATTCATTCTCTAATTATTATTAATTTATCAATTATTCATTTAATAAATTCAATTAGTTTTAAAGATCATTAACACTAAATTAATAATTTAATATACTTTGCTTTTGCTTAATTCAATTCATCAGATTTTGTAGTTAAAGTTTAATGAAGAGTATTATTTTCTTTCTCTAAATTTTAAACTTTCTCTTCAGCTTAATTTAAAGCATTATCTAAATTTCCTAATTCCTGTTATAAATGTTCATAATCTTATAATTTTTCTTCTAATTCCTTTATTGTATTTTATGCTCCATTATATTTTAGTTTTGCTCTCTCTATTTCTGGTCCAAGCAATGCTACTTTATTTTACAATCCATAAACTTCATTACTCAACTTATTTATTTCATCATCTTTCTTCATTAAATCTAATTAATCTTAATCTGCTTTTTTTTTCATTTCTAGTATTTATTCTGACAATCTAGTATTTTCAGGATCTAATGGTTCAAGTTATGCAACAACATTTGATAACTATTAAAAATATTAATTTTATTATACATCTGTATTCTAATTGGTTAATTCATCTATTTTTTCTTATTTATTTTTATTTAAATGCTTTTATCTCTCTATTTCTGCTGCCAACATTGCTATTCTCATATCTAGATTCTCTTTCTCCTTAGTTACCTTATCCAATTATAAAGTAGTCTTATCTAAGTCTTCTTTTGTTATCCTCAAATCCTAAGCTCTATTAATTTATTAAATATATTGATACTTTTCAGCATAATTAGCCTACAATTTTTAATAGTCCTTTTCCATAACTTCATATGATTCTATTTTACCTTCAAGTTCTTTAACTTTTGTCAAAGCTTCTCCTAATTTTTTAGATAATTATTTGTTTTCAACTTACAATTTATTAACTAATTATTATAAATCGTTAACTTAAGTTTATAATGGTTCAATCTATGCTACTAATTATTCTAATTCTGCAATTCTTTATTTTAAATCTGCAATTTAATGTTATAAGTCTTCTTCCATTATTTATTTCTCCAAAGTTATTGCTTTTAATTATTTTGTTAACTTATTGAAATTATCTGTTAATTCATCATTTATTAATCTCATTTATATTGCTTCAGCTTTATATACTTACAATGTCTTAACTTCATTATCTTTCTATAAATATTTAGCCTTCCATTACTCTAATTCTTCTTTTAATTATGTAATTTCATTTTTCAAAGATTCATTCTCTTATCTTACTTGATTAAGTTTTGTATCCAAAGTAAGGTTGAAACCTATTGCTTCTTTTAATTCTTATTCTAATATTCTATCTTTTATTATTTTTCCTTCCAATTCTTTTATCAATTTCTCTAATTATTCAATTTTATTTCTTAATTAATCTAACTCTTTTGTAGCTTTCTTTAATTCATCAGCAGCCTTTTAATGTTGTTCTTACTCATTTAAAAATGCTTATTCTAATTTTACAGATTATAATCTCTAATCATTCAATTATTAGACTACTAAAGAATAATTAGATTCCAATTATTATAAATTTGATTTTACTTAAAATAATGTTCTAATTTGTAATTCTTATTAACTTAATTATTCATTTTAAAGATTTATTTAATCTTTATAATCTAAATTCTATTTCGATAATTTATCTACTTAATTTTATAATTTATTAGCTTTTTATTCTAATTAAGGAATCAATTCTTATAAATGATTTAATTCATTAACTTTTTATTCTAAATTCTTATTCTTTCTTTTAAGTTCTTCAATCTCTTTAATATAGTTTTATTTCTCTTGTCTTAACCTCTCTACTTCATTCTTATAAATTTAATATTATTAATCTGTTCTTAATAACTTCTTCTCTAAATCAGAAACTTGTTACATATATGTTGGTAATTAAATATTAAGTTCTGTGATTTCTTTACTTTTTAATGTATTTTCTGTCTTTAATTTTTCAATTATTGCTTCATATTGTTTATTTTAATCTTCAAACAAATGTGTTTCTTGAATCTTAATTTATAATGATCTAATCTCACTTTATAATTTATTTATTTAATCTTAATAATTTGTATTTAAATCAGCTAATTAATTCTTTTAGATTGTAATATCATTTAATTTTCTTTCAAGACCCTTCAAATCAGCCAATTAGCGATCATTTTCCAAATACTTTTCCTTGTATTAATCAGCTAATTTTTAAAGAGATTTGATTTCCTCTTATTTTCGGAGTATTTCTTCTCTTAATTCTTATAGTTATAAATGATGATCATTTTTGAGAGAATTATTTTAGTCTTGTAAACTTTGAACAGTTTTCTTAAGATTGAGTAATTCAGATTCTAATTCTTTGATTCTATCTTATAATTTTGCATTTAACACTATCTAATTATCTAATTCTTATTGTTTATTTTACAATTAATTATTGAGAGTGTCAATTTATTATTCAGCTTTTGCTAATTTCAATCTCAAATCTTCAATTTACTAAGATTTTTAATTTAAAAGAGTATTATTTCTTTATAATTCAATATTAATTTAATTATCTCTTAAATTATTAACATTCTTTTATTATTAAATATTTTAGAATTATTATTATAATTATTAATTTCTTGAACTTAAATCAGAATTAATTTTAAGTGTTTATTCATATTTTTATTATAACACTTTCAATTAACTTTATAATTCTGCTAATCCATCAACTTAGGATTATAATTATTGATTTTCTGCCTCTAATTGAGCTAATTATAAATTAAGTTAATCATTTAATGATTTATAAGTCTCACATTATTAGAAAATCTTCAAATACTCTGTTTCTTTAGATATTAATTCTTTTAATCTTTATTCTAATTCAAAGTTTTTAACAGTTAAATCTTTAATTTACTTTCTTAATTCAGCTATATCTCTATCCTTCATATCTAATTATGACTTAGCTCTATTTAAATCTAATTCAAGTATTCTTAATTATTATAATTTGTCTTATAAATTCTATAATTCTTTTTCAACATTAATTAATTATTCACTCTTTAATTTCAATTCTTTGTCTAATGATGACAATTCTGATAACAAACTTTATTTTTCAATTTATAATTCATTGATTTCTAACACTTATTATCTCAAAGTATTGTTATCATTTTCAACAAATTTTAATTTATTATTTAGTTTATCATATGCTTATTATTTATTATCAAGTGTTCTATTTAATTGATCAATTTAATAATTCAATACACCATTCTATTTTTACAAATCTTAATTTTGACCTCTGATCTAATCTAATGACTTTTTCAATTTCTCAATTTCTAGAATTTATTTTGCCTATTCATCATTTTTTCTTTTTAATTCATCAATGACTCTTTGCTTTTCCTGAATTTATTGTTTTAACCCTTATAATTCTTTGATATGATCTTCTGCTTATTAAAGACTAATTAATAATTAATAATTACTTTGTCTTTATTCTTTCTATTTCTTATTATTTTGATGCAAGTTATTGATTTAATCTTTCAATTTCTTTTACTAATAATTTATTATTATTATCTTAATCTGTTACTTGAACCTAAAGATCAAATACTTATAATTCTAATGTCAAAGCCTTTTTTCTCCATTAATCTAAATCATTTAATATTTAATTCATTTAATCTCTCAACTTCTTATTCTCATCCTCTAACAAATCCATAGTAGATAATTGACCTCTTTTAACAGAATCTAAATTTAATTGATTCATTCTTTCTAACAATTCTCTTAATTCTTATAACAATCTATTTCTATCTTCCTCAGACAATTTGAATTTATCTTTCCACATAGCCAATTCATTTTCTAAATTCTTAATCTTACTTTGTAATTCAAAATTTTCAATTTCTTATTTTCTTGCATCTATCAAAAGTTCTTCTAATCCTTATAATTTTCCTCTTAACTAAAAAATCACATAAATATTACTTCTAAGTTTTCATCTTGTTTTTTCTTGAGTAATTCTTAAAGAGCATCATGTTCATGTTAATTTAATTCAAGTTAATAAATTTTATTTTCTCTTTAAGCAATTGATAAGTCTTTCTATTCATTTTCATTAATAAGTTATTTAATTAATGCTAATAATTTGCCATTTTCATCTGATAGTATCTTTAATCTCATTTCATACATTCCAGTCTAATATGGTTATTGGCATAAATTACTAGTTCTTCCAATCCTGTGCCACCGCTTGTAATTTATAAAGCAAAGAATCTTGCCTTCCATTACTCTACTTCTATTCGCAGTTAATTAACTTTGTCCAAGTCAGATCCATCTCCATCTGACTTAATGATAATGGCTAACAATTATTTTATAATTATTACTTTATTAAGGTCTAACAAGAGCAGGTACTACCTTTTAAGTTATCCTTGACTATATTGATCCATTAGGCATTTAGAAGTACTCTAATTAATTTACTACAGCAGATTATGTCATAGCAGCAACAGGCTAAAGGATTAACAATATTGTTTACTGAATTAATTACTCTTACACTTGACCCTTCTGCACTAGATTTCTTCATCTTATCATTAGGAATGATAATATGACTCTCAGAATTAACTCTTGATTGTTAATTTCCTGGTTATGGTGATAAAAATCTCCCTCGATTAGATTGTTATTATTCACTCATTTAGATTAAATTAATATCTTTGCAATAATTTTTATATAAATACATATATATACAAATATAATTAAATGAATTTCAAGATGCCTTCTAATTGATTACACTATGATGTTCAATTCTGTAAATTTTCTAATTAATCATAATCAGTAATTATTTGGATTTATTTTATTTTCCAATATATAAAGTCACTATAACTTGTTAAATTTTATTTAGTAAATAAAAATTATGTTGGAAGAAAATATTAGTTAAAAAAATCAATTCGAGCATTCCAAACATGCCAATGCTGTTAAAAGATTCGAAAATCTCGAGAAACTTAAGTTAATTGAACGTTTAGAAACAATGCAAAGAATTAAAAAATCTAATGATAGATTAGAAATTAAGAAATTTATGTTTCAATTACAATAAAGAATGTTTGATGAACCTGATTAGTTTTCAATTATTAAATTTTCAATAGGTCTAATAAAGCAAATTTTAGAGAATATGCCTAGAGAAGTGTAGAAAAATTAAAGCGTGATTCAAAATTTTCTCGTTCTCCTGACTCACGCCAAACCACAGCAGCTGAGAAATAAACATAAATAAAAGAGATTGAAGTTAAACCATTTAAAGTGTGATATAATTAGTTAAATGCCATTAAAATAATCAATAATTAGTTAAATTCTAATATAAATAAATTTAGAATATTATTTCTAATTAAATTTGTTAATGTTATAATGAGTAAAAATATAATATTTCACTATTTAAATATTTGTATTTTATTAAACAATTAATTTTATAATTTAAGTCTCTCAATAATCTTAAAAATAAATTTAAGATATAAACAATTTCGATTAAAAATGAATTTTATTTTTCATTCTCCTTAAATCATTAGTATTTACATGTAAAAAAAAATGATTATATGCAATAAATATTTCAGCCTTTAGTTTTCATATATATGATTTTAAGAACATTTTTCTTTTTTTCAAAACATCTACTTGTCGATATATACTATTTTTAGGACTCAATGCAACATCAAAATGAACGCTTTTTATTGATTTTTGAATATCCGATATTTATTAAATATATGATGATTCATTATTTCCAAGTTCTTTTTTTTTCAAAATACTTCTGATTCCTTTGCTCTAAAAGGATGTAGATAACTTTGTAGTTAATGATCTTGTTTTTTTAGACGGTTTATGACAGTTTTTTCTTTTTAATTAATAAGATGTAAAATTTTCTCTTGAGTTAGTTTAAATATCACAAGCTGGTGAATAGGATTTGGCTTTTGTTCTATTTTTTACAATTAAGCGATCATATTGATCCATCAATAAAAATAATGCAAAGTCGTCTTCTTCTTGGAGAGGCAGAATTTATTCTAAAGGAATAGGTTTATTGAGATCTGCCACGAATATTTCAAGATTACTCTTTCTTGGTTCCATCTTGAGCCTCATTTCTTGTATAGTGTCTTAGGTGTTTTTGCAACAGCAAGGTTATGAACCCATACTTTTTATTAAATTCTCTTTTATATTTTAATTAGGTTTCTCAAGAACTTCTAATTAATAAAAGCTTCTAAGAAGCTTTCAGAATATGCTTATTTGTTCAATGTTGTCAAAAAAAAAGTATAACATAAATATTTAGATGAAGCATTATTTTGAATATAACAAATAAACTTACAAATTTACTGCTTCAAACTATAATAATCCATGAGATTATTTCTAGTAAGAATAATAATACCTTAGATTACAAAGGAAATATTTTAATTAATATTCCCTTATCTTTTATGATTCAATAAGGTACTCTGAAGACAGTTCAATAATATTTCAGTATGGTTGACTATAACTAATCCATAGATGAATGCTCTTAGAAATTAACATGTGTTTTGAAGGTTTTTAAGTCTTGGAATGAATTCCTTAGAAAATTAAAATAAATATTGTAGTATTAATTTAATAATTGATTTATATTAATAATTATTTGAATAAAATGCAATTTAATTAATTTTAGTGTTGTAATAATATTATTCAATTGTTAGTTAAACGAGTTATTGATTAATAATCATATTCCGTATTATTAATTTGCGTAAATATATTATAGTGTATTTAATTAAATTGCAATTTTCGATAACAAATATCATTTAAATGAATATTTGAGGTAATGATCAAAATAATTATTTATGATAAGAATAAAATTAAATTTATATTAACATAAACAAGTAGTAAAATGGAGAATCAAAGATATGTCATTTTGGTATATCCATTATACTTTGACTATAATTTATTCTTCTATAATTCCTTTATTGAAAACCTAACTCTTTTTTGTTATTGAAGGTTTCTTTTTACTTAATCCTAAAGTATTTCTTTATTTTTTAATATACTCTTAGGAGGTATTTCAGAAAGAATGTTTCGAATAAATACACTTTTTGATCTATTTTTAGTTCCATCTTAATTATTGCTGACATTGAAGTCAGTGATTTTATCTAACTCTCTTTGAGATAGATTTTTAGTTTCTAACTTCTAGAATGACTCAACTATACTGATATTTGTTTCTATATCCTAATTCATTTTATCTTCATCTTGTGATAGTTTAAATTTAAGTTCATCTAATGTTTCCGTTATCATTGTACTCTATTCTAATGTTACTCTAGAACTGCCCTTCATATGGCATTCTTTTTTAATTGCAAGTTGTCTTAAATCAGTTATTGATGATTCACATTGTTATATATCTGTTGCACATATCTATTATATTTGCCCCATTTAAGTAATTATATAAATAAAGAAAATTAATAAAATAGAAAGAAATATTTAAATGCTTTACTCTCCCATAATTAATAATATACATTACATATTTAATAAAGTCTAATTCAAAAAATATCAATCAACTTTTTAGAGTTACATTATAAAATAAAAGGTAGAAATGAAACTTTATATTTTGATTTTTTCTAGAATTGAGATTCTTAAGTATTTGATCTTTTTTTCAATATACTACTTGGTTTTTATGTTGTGTTTGATTTCTATGAATTATCTATATATTAAGATGCACTTAAAGATCTACAATATTATTATTTTTTCTATTGCCTGTTCTTTTTACTTCTCATAATTTCTTTATTTTTATTATCCACAGAAATTGAGCGACTTCTTTTGTTGGATGAGCAATTATAGCCTGTACTTATTGATTTTCTATTCACTAACTCTTCATATGTTGACATAATTTAGAATAAAGAGGAATCATCTTCTGGAGTGATTTGAACAACTTAATTAAAAATAGGTTATTTAAATTATGTCTGATGAAGTTCATTATCAGTTATTATATTTTGTTTCCCTTTAGAATAAGATTAAGGACAGCATAAACAACTAGGATATGATCCCATATTTAATATATGTTAATTATTTTATAGAATATTCACTTTCATGATATCAATATTAAAGCATAGGTAAAGAATATTCTTGAAGAATTTTAGATAAATATTAAATTAACAAATATTATTTTTTATTAAGAATTTTTTCATGCTTTCATTTTTAAATTCTCAAATACAACCCTTAACAAACACAAAATTGATGTTTGATCAAACTCTCTTATGTAATTCAAATTAGTTTACAAAAAGAAATACTCTAAGATTTATTCTAAACCAAACGATATCATTTGCTCTATTAATTTAAATAGTGAATTAGATTTAAGTAATTTGAGCTATTATTTTTAATTAATAAGATTAGTAGTTATTTCTTTACTTTTGTATTTAGTAAATTTTGAGAATTCATTCCATCCCCATTTATATATATATTTTAAGTTTACAATTTATATCAAATGTTGAGATTAAAAATAATTTTCTTCTTAATTAATTTCATTTCTCTCTGAATATTTTTTTTATCTCATTTTGTATCTAATTTAATAATTATCAATATGAAATATGGAGTGACTAATTTATATAATTTATACATATCTAGATCCAAATAAAAAAATAAAGACTCTTCATATATTAACTTAATTAAACTATGTTTCTAGATTTTACAAAACAAGTCTAACTAGTTTTATGGGTAGATTATATTATGAGAAATAATTTTTTATTAGTTTAAATATAATAAAAATTAAATATGTAAGGATTAAACAATTAAAACTACAATCCTGTTGTTAGACCAAAAACATTAATTTGTTATATATGTGGACGAGAGTATTGTAAATTAGTAATATAGATATGGAACAAAGAGTTTAGAGATACATCTTAAGACTTGCCAAGAAAAGTTTATTATGGAAGAAGCAAAAGTACAGTTATATTAGTTATGTTTTCAATTAGAAACCAAAAAATTAAAGGAGACCTTTGCCATAACCTCCAAAAGCTATAGATGGAAGCGGAAATTATGATACAGAATCATATAATGATTAAGCATTTAATGCATATAAATAATAGAGTCTTGAGAAATGTGCATATTGTGGCAGAAGGTAAAAATATTTTACTTATTCTTAGTTTCAATAGAGAAAGTTATCCAATCCATTTAAAAATTTGTAAGGCCGATAAACCATTTAAACCTCTTCCTGGGTTTGTTTAGAACCCTAAAGAAGTCCAGTAATAAATTAATCGAGATAATGGTGGAACTTAATAAGGAAAATCAAATTCTAATGGTTATTCAGGAGAATATAAGGCTCCTGTAAGGCCTAAGACTTTAGTGTGCTACATCTGTGGTAGAGAATATGGTACTAAATCTTTGGGAATCCATTTGCCTTAATGCAAAGAAATGTTTATTGTGTAGGAGATGAAGAAACCAAAGGCAGAAAGAAGGAATCCTCCCACAACTCCAAGAGGCTTATGGGATTTATTAAATAAAGAAGATATAACTAGTGAAGACATTATAGCCTATAATAATGGAGTATTTATATCTGTATTATAATATAAAGGCATTCAATAAATACAACAAGGAAGCTTTAGTTGCATGTAAGAACTGTGGTAGAACTTTCAAACCTGAGGCATTAGAGCATCATATAAAGGCTTGCACTGCTGATAACCCTTTCAAAGCTCTAGATGCTGCTGAGGAAGGAGGTACAGTTGAATTAGTTCCTTGTAAAAAATGTGGAAGGAAATTTTTACCATCAAGAGTTGAAAAACATGAAAGCAATTGTAAAGATATAAAAGGAGCATCATAAACATAGGCAAATGGATTTTAGAAATAATAATAGGAATAAAAATAAGAATAAAAATAAGAATAAAAAAATTAGATTTTAGAGACTCCATAATAAAATCAAAAATAATAAACAAAATAAGTTTAAAAATAATAAAGTTTTTCAAAAACCTCAGTTACTTTTAATGATAAAAGTTTGAAATGTATATATTATATATGTTACTTTTAGGTTATAAATGTTTTTAAGATTGTAATTCTATTTAAGAATTGAAATAACATGTATAAAGTTGTAAAAATTAAGGTACAAAACCTTAAATCTATGATGATTTAATTTAAATTCCAAATCCATCATAAGCTCTCTAAACAATATATATGAGCTCTGTTTTTGAAAATTTTAAAAAAAGTGATAACAATTCAAATACTCCTGAATAATAAAAATCAATACCCAAATAATAAACTTAACCTTAGAAATAATAATAAATATAACAATAACATCAATATTCTGAAGAAGATGAATAGGATAAAGAAGACGAGGTTGATTTAATTACATGTGAAAAATGTGATAGGAGATTTGCATAAGACAGAATAAAAAAACATCAAAAGGTTTGTAAAGGGAAAAAATATTTTGAAAAAAAAGAACACAAAGTTGAAGTTTAAAAGGCTCCAGAAACTGGATGGAGAAAATATCATGAAGAATTTATTAATACTATAAAATATAACAGATAGGTGAAAAAAATATAAGAGGAAGGAGGTGATATTAGAAAATTGGGACCTCCTCCTGTATCATCAAATAATAATTACGTTTAATGTCCATATTGCCAGAGAAAGTTTGATCCTAGTAAAGCTGATAAACATATTTCTATTTGTTAGAATGTAGTTAATAAACCAAAAACGATTTAAGAAAAGAAATAACATCCATAACAAACATAATAACCAATTTTTTAATAATAATAATAACAACCTCAATAGAAAATAATACAATAATAAAAAGTATAATAAACAAATTAACCACAACAGAATAATTCTAATCCAAAATATGGTAGAGTATTTTAAATAAATGATGAACCTCAATAACCAAAAGCTTAATTACAATAAATGAATGTTTAACAATCCAAATCCTCATAATAAAGATTATCAATTTCTTCATAAAAAACTCCTTAACCTCCTTCAAAAGCAACAAGTCAATAATAATAATTATTATCTCTACCTTAAACTAACAATTAATTCAGAATAAGATCACCATAAACAACTTAAAAAACCTAATAAGTGAAATAATCTTAAAATTCTACAAAAATTGAAAACAATATATTCCGACCACCAACATCAGGTAGAACATAAGAGTTAACAAAACCTAATTCTTAATTGTAATTAAAACCAATTAATTAAAATTAGAATATGTTCAGAAAATTTTGAATATATTTTATTTTTTATTTATTTATCCCTATTCATATATTAGAATTTAGATATAAAAGTAGTTTTTAAAATGTAATTAATTGTAGCATAAATTGATTAATATTTCATTATAATTATTTTGTATTGTATGAACCACAATGGCTACACTTTAGATAGTAATTGTATGAAATTTAATTTGAAATTTAACCACAATCATAACATTTAGTGGAAACTTTTAAATTTTAAATAAAAATAAGTATAATTTTTTTGGCTTCTTCAGCTAATTAATTATAATTCTCAATCTCTTCTTAAGTCATTTTCTTTTAAGAAATGAAATATTTACAATTATAGAAATGTTACAAATTGGACAATTTTTATATTGAAAAACAATAAGCTATTTTAAGCATATTTCATGAATGAAGTGTGCACAATTAGGTAATTGCATTATAAAGGTTGTAGATATTTTGATATTTTGGAAACAAATAGGACAATTACTATCTGCTACTTGATCTAAACATCGATGTGAATTTTTTTATGATTTATGAATACAGATGCCACATACATTACAATGAAAATTTTGTTTTTTAATTCCCTGAATAAACATATGATAATTACCCTTCTACACATTTTGCATTTATCACAATGATAATTATCTTTATAAGGATCATCGTCATATAATTTACATTTAGAACAAAAATATTTAGCAAATTGAATTCCACATTATATACATTAATTTGTAGGTGGCTATTCACATCGACATTTTCGACATCTGATTGTCGTTACATTATATCGATCCATGATTTCTGTTTTGCATCTATCAGAATTTTGTCCAATATAATTGGCATTGTGACAGAGTCTACAGGGATAAAATTTACCACAGCAAGGAGCCTTCTTGTCGCAATTTCTTTAATAATGTGGACAATAAGGTACTGGAGCTATCATTTTCTTTAAAGAATTAATATAAGTATAGTTTTTGGATTGACGCATCATTATGTAATTTTGTGTATATTCTTTTATACTGAGGTTTATATAATTAAGAAATATATGTAATAATAGTAGGATCAATTGAAGATAGCCTTTTTACATCCTGGTATTTAAAGATTTTAACAATAAAGATTTGGGAATTGGAGGAGCAGAATAATTAGTAGTAAATCTTGCATTGGCATTGCAGAAAAATCATTATGTTAAAATATATACTCCACATCATGATCCTCATCATTCATTTCCAGAAACAAATGGATAAATACCTGTAGAAGTAAGAGGAAATATTATACCTGCTCATATCTTTGGTAAACATATAATATAATTATAAAAAAAGGATATTGTACAGCAATGTGTGCATATATAAGAATGATATTAGCCACTTTATATATTATATTATTTAGTGGTAGATGGGATGTTATCATTATTGATTAAGTATCTGTTTGTCTTCCATTGTTTTGGTTATTTAGAAGAAAAACTATATTTTATTGTCATTTTCCTGATAAATTATTATGTGTAGATAGAAAATCATACTTTAAAAAGATTTATAGATTTTTCTTGGACTCTTTTGAAGAAATTAGCATGCTTTTTGCTAATTTAGTATTAGTTAATAGTTAATTTACAAGAGAAATTGTAAAATAAGCATTTCCTCTTTATAGTAAATATGGAAAACAACCAGAAGTATTATATCCAGCAATAGAATTTTCAAAATTTGAAATGCCTCCTGAACTTAGTAAAAATGATAGTAGACTTATAAGCAATAGTTATTTCTTATCTTTAAATAGATATGAAAGGAAAAAGAATATTGCTTTGGCTATTCATGCATTTGCTGCATTTAGATAATAATTAAATTCAGATGAAAATATTGAAACAATAAGATTAGTAATAGCAGGAGGATTTGAATAAAGAGTTGAAGAAAATGCTTAACATTATGAAGAATTAAATTAGATTGCTTAAAGATAAAATGTTGCAGAATATGTTTCTTTTAAAAAGAATATTTCTGATTCTGAAAGAACTTGGTTGATGTCAAATTCATTAGCTGTTCTATATACACCAGAAAGAGAACATTTTGGAATTGTTCCAGTTGAAGCTATGTATAATTAAGTTCCTGTTATTGCATGTAATTCTGGTGGACCTAAAGTAATTTATTTATATGCAACTTTTAGGAATCAATTTAAAATGGAGTAACTGGATATTTGTGTGAATCTAAAACAAATGAATGGTGTTAGAGAATGATTGAGATTTATTAAAATAAAGAAAATAGTAGACAAATGGGTGAAAAAGGTAGAGAAAGAGTAATTTAGTTATTTGGATTTGCATAATTTTAAATGCAAATGGATAGTTATGTAAGGATGGTAACGAAAACAGGAAAATAAAAATAATAATGAATATTAAAGGTTATTTTGGAATCATTTTATTATTGTATAACATATCAAAATACGTAATATATGAGAATTAAATCCAACTTACAGAAAATGACTTCATTTTTAAAATAAAACATCTTTTCTTCTTACAACACTGAACAACCACCATAGACTGGCCAGGTCACTTAATTAAACCAGCAAATATGCTTTTAGATTATACTTCTTAAGAGGTATGTTTATCAAAATTTAAATAATTTTAGGTTGTGATAATAGATAGCTCACATTATCATAATAGAAAGAATTTCTTAATTATGCTAGAATCGATCCATATGGCCATTCCTTTATGATATATAATTCAAATGAACTTAAAAATAAGGTAAATTCATGGAAATAAACTCTTCCATGGATTACACCATATTATGCAATTAAGAGCAACCCTATTGAACCTTTAATATAAGATATCATTAATGGTCCCTTTGGGACTTTTGATTGTGCCTCAAAAGGAGTAATATATATATAATATCTTTAGGAAATCTAAATGGTGATGAAATATGGAGTTCCCGCATCTAAGTTGGTTTATAGTAATCCAGTTAAAGAGGAAAAAGATATTTACTTTGCCAAGAACAAAGGAGTCTAAATAACCAGTGCTGACTCTATTGATGAACTAATCAAGATTCAAAAAATAGCACCAGAGATGAAGATACTATGGAGATTATCTATTGTTGAAGAAAACCCAGAGTAAATGGCTACATTATTTTCTGGCAAATTTGGGGACGATGTACCAAATTTAGATGCTGCTCATAAAAGGTTTAAGTAAATTTAACAAATGGGAATTCAATTACATGGTATTCATTTTCATTGTGGAAGTGCTGTTTAAGGATCATCCTCTTTTGGAAAAGTAATTAATATTTATATGTCTAGGCTATTGATTTGGCCTAAGAATGTATGAGAATAGGGAGATTGTATGGACATAAGATGGAATTATTAGATGTAGGAGGTGGATTTCCTACTGGTAATATTCATGAAAATGCAATTAATGCATTAAAAAAAACTTAAAATGATCCTTTAGGATATTAAGTGATTGCTGAACCTGGAAGACATTTTAGTGCTAACACATGTTCTCTTTTATTTAGAATTATGACTAAAAGAATTAAGCATGGTAGATTATGTTATCATGTCAATGAATCTTTGTATCATTCTTTCAATTGTATACTTATGGATGGTATCTCATTTGAAAATAAAAATGATCAATTTTACGGTGTTCTCAATTCTGAAGAATCCTAAAATTCTTAAATTTCAGATCAATCAAATGTCTCAATTTTTGGTATGACATGTGATGGTGCAGATATTATTGCTAAGAATATTGTTGTTCCTAATGATATGTAGGTTGGAGATTGGTTATGTATGTAAGGTATGGGAAGTTATACTATTGGACCTAAATCTACATTTAATGGAATGAAATCAACTGCTAAAATTTATTAATGGAATGGTTAAATAGAATAGTAAAATGAAGTATCCCCTTAAATTGCCATCAGCTAGATTTGTTGATCTATTAATAATATGCATAAAATTATATATAAATTCAATTACAATTTAAATAATAATGTTAATGTTCAAAGAAAGATTAATTAATAATGTTTAAAGATTATCTTTAGAATGACAATTATAATTGCTTTGTGCATTAAAACTTTTTTAAGGGTTCAAAATTAAGTAATAGAATATATTTTTATATAAAATCAGTTTTAGACGATTAAATGTTTTGATATTAAAATAATCAAGAGTATTCATGAAAAATTAGGATATTCGTGATCTTGAGTTTGAGTTTGATGAGATTTAAATAAATTATTCTCTTAGCCAAAATAAAGATTCCTTAATACAACATTAATCAAATGGTATTACTACTGAGCTCACTAATTATAAAGGTTACTAGACTATTATCAAAACTAAACCTATAATTTAATAAAATAAAATGAATTATAATATTCATTTTGATATTATGTCAGAGATCTCAAATTATGTAAATAATTAAGATACAGACTTAAGAATGTGTACAATTTCATCTTCGTAATAATAATTCTCATAGACTTAAATGTAATTTTAATTAATCTATGCGGTTACTTTCGAGTATGGTTTTCAAATTAAAGAAAAAGAGATTGATTAAACTTTAATTAAAATTAGCTCTCAAATAGATTAGATATGTCTTGAAACTTATAATAATGGCGATATCAATTTAATATAATAAATTGATAAGTTATTTGAATAATATTAAGAACTTCTCGAATGAAATTATAATATATTAATTTGAGTTAGTGTTATTCATTTTTTCATTAGGATTTCCATTGCCTTTTGAATCTCAATATTAGCATCCAACTAAGGAGCAACATATTTCTATCTGTAATTTTCACCAGGTTTTCTTTCAAATTTAGTTTCATTGAATTTAGGTCTTAATTCATCCTCAGTAGAAACTAAAATATCTAATTAAATTTACTTTGTTTTGTTCTTTTATACAATTCTTTTACTTATCTTTGTTAGGTTGCTTATCCAGCATTATTTGTTTATTATTAAAATTTAGATTTTTTAAATTCAATAAAATCTTAATATTCATTATCATCAATTATTTTTTATTATTTTTTTGCTGCCTCCTTAAATCTAATAAATTCTAAATATTCCTAGTCTATTTATGATTCATCATTCTTTTATAAATTTGTCTTCCTTTCTTCCTTCAGACTATTCTAAAAAGGCAAAGGAGGTCTTGAAGGTTTCTAATACTATTAATAATCATTATTAAGACTTTCTTAACTTTATTGAGGGTAATTTTACTATTAATAATAATCATATTAATCGTAAGAAGGTTGCTAATAATTATATTGATTTGGTTATTAGTATACTTATTACTATTAAGGAGGAAAGTGATTGGGATATTGATATGGAGATTAATAATATTATTATTATTATTGATATTCTTATTAAATTGGATATTGAGGAGAAGGCATATGTGAATGAGATGCTGGAATGAAATTCTATTCTTTAAAAGAGTTTCTTCTTCTTTAATCGTTGTATTATTCTATATACGGATCTGGAATATTCTCATCATATGACCTTTTTCTTTAATAATTATATTATTAAGGAGGAAGAGGAGGAGGCAATTATTAATTATTTGGCTAACGATGAGGGTTTGCCTATTAGTAAAAATGAGGATTATATTATTGTTGTAAAGGGTCTGAGGGGTAGTAATTGTCATAATAATTTTACATTTGTGATTACGATTTAGGGTTTTATAACATATTAAGTGCATATTTAGCATTATCAATTTAATACTAATGCCTTTAAATTTTGTCATAATAATTAACTTATGGTTAATATGGAATTTGAATATTATTTTAATAATAATATTCAAGAGGGTTATGATAATTTTATTAGTTTTTTTATCCTCTTTCTAATTATGCATAACTTGAAAAAGCATTATACTTTCTAAATTCATTAAATTCATCTTTTGGTGGTTATTATTCCTCTTCTTCTTCTTCTTCTTCTTCCTCTTCTTCCTCTTCTTCCTCTTCTTCACTTTCCAATTCTTAACTGTCTTCTTCACTCATTTTTAATTTGAAAACTAAAAATTGATTAAAATAATAAACAAATGAAAGTTCAATATTAACATTATCTAATTCAAGTGTTTTTTAATATAAGTATATCAAATTGATTATGAAAATGTTGGTCATCTTATAATGTATTTTGAAACGTAGTAAAATTAAGATAGGCCAATTAAAAGTAAAATCATAATAAATAAGGAAACATTTCCATTTTAATAATTATGAACACTTAATTTATACGAATAAATTAAGTATATAATATTTCTATAAAATTAAATGGTAACAAATGAATTAATAAATATTTCATAATAACTAATTATTTTTATCATATACATAAAATAATTTGATTATCAAATGTGTTTCAATCATTTAAAATATAAATCAATTTGGTATCTGAAATATGATGCAGAATAATAAAAATAGAATAATCAATTGATCTTTATAATGATAGATTTAGAACAATATATTTATTATGTTTTTTAATAAATAAATTTCTTAGTTAAAATAAAATTATCTAAATTTTTGTTATAATTAACAACTTTAATTATCTGATATTTAACTTATTAGCATCTAAGTTTATCTAATAATGATATTCAATTTAACTATATTTTTATTACATTTTTTCAATATATTACTATATTCAATTTCATTTTAGTTTTATAATTCGAATAGGATAAAAATGTCTAAAGAAGTTGTAATCATGGAGCATAATGCAAATTAAATAAAGCCCTCTTTTCAAAGATGGTTGGTCTTATTCTCTTATTCAATAATTGCGTAATAGAAATAATAAAACTATAGAATCGCTAATGTAATGTAATTTGTTAGTTACAGTCCTATTTGGGAATAGGCAGCAATTTATTATGGAATTCCATCTTAAGACTTATAATGGATAGGGAATATGTATTATATCACATTTTTTGTCTTGGCTCCATTTTGTATAAAGCCTTTAATAGTAAGATTGGATATAAGTATGCATTTGATCGGGGTTATCAGTGCTATAGGGTAATGTTTTCAGAATATAAATTAAAAAGAGCATGGATAATATGGCTTGGAGGATAATCATATTTAATGACAATGATAGGTTTATTTGTGATTGGAATTAGTGATGCTATGATTTTAATAGTCCCGGTTTGTAATTTTAATTGTAAATAATGAAGTTCTTTCTGAAAAATGGTTTACTGTATATGAAAGATTATTAGCAACTAGTCTAGGTAGTTTCTTTTAATATATTGGGATGGCATTTGCTTATGGATTTTCTTCATTTTATTTTGATATAACAGATGAATAGAGTATTATAAATAAGAAAATTGATGAAATGAATTTGATGATTGCAATTTTTAATACAGTTGGTGCAGTTCTACTTTTGATGTTTTTTAGAAATAGACCACCTCATCCAGCTTCAAATTCAGATGTATAAATTATATTTTTATATGAAAGAATATAGTTAAAGATACTATTTGGAAATCTACAGTGAAGATGCTTACTATGGAAGAATCAATAATTGATTTATTGTCTTTAGGAATATGTAAATTTATTAAATTATTCAAAAGTTATTGGATTAGGTTGGGTGTACACAACTATTTTATCATTTGAATTGTATCCTTTTGGTTATACACAAGTAAATTTATGAATTAGTTAAATTAAAGGCAGAAGTTGCAATTAATGGAACTGTTTATTAAACATCAGGAGTAGCTGTGGGTTTATGGGCTTCAATGAAATTAGATTCTTAAGCTAAATAGGGAAAATAACCTGATTATGATAGATATATTAAGATCTTTACAAGCATAGGAATGATCAGTTTAATATTAGAAGCATTTATCATAGAATATTTAGATTACTGGATGTTGATTTTCATAAATTTTGCTATGGGTGTTGGTCTTAATTCTTTTTATCCAATAGCAATATAATCATATATTGAAAAACTATATCCTGCTTCAGAATTAGTATTGGTTACTGGATTGTTGTGTTTGGCAAATGTATATATTTGAATAAAAGTGAAAGATGGTAGGATTTGTATTGAATTTTTTAATTGTTTTGCCAGAATTTGAATAATTTGGATTATGGATGGGATGTTTAATAATTACTCCAGGTTATTTATATATATTGTTAAATTATAAAACAAAATATAGAAGGTTTGAATAGGAAATTTGATATTATTAATTAAATATATAAGTTTTTGTTTTAATGGAAAATAAGGCAATGCGATTTTTTGGAATGAGTTTAAACGTTTTCATTTCTGTTTTTCTTGCTCTTGTGGAATGTTTCATTAATTAAGTCTCTGATTCAATTATAATAGACATTGTTTTAATTATATGTGGGACCTTTTTCTCATGGATATTTATCACTCAACAATTAGGATGGAAGAAGGGTATACTTCAATATTACCTTTAGGAGATATATCACCTTTTTTTTATTGGGCTTTGGCAATTAAAAGAATAACTCTGTTTGGATTATATAGAAATGAATTCATTTATTTCTTATTTGGTTTTTTAAATGGAATTTATTCAAGTAAATTAGAGGTTAAGGATTAAAAGAGATATTATTAAAAAACTAAAACTGCTTTTTAAGTAATATTAACATTAGTTTTAATAATTTTCAACTTCTTAACAAATACAATTCAATATCAAATAGTTTTAATAGTTTTTAATATAGGTCTTCTTGTTTTATTAGGCATAAATGATAATATTGAAATATATCCTACAAATATCAAATAAGAGGATTGTAATATTGATTAAAGGAATACATAAGCAGAATTGAAAAAATGTTAAACAATTATATAATGTTATCAATCAACAAAATCAATTTGGGAATAATTTAACAATTTAACAGATGATTGGATTTGTAAAATTGATATTGCAAAATTTGTATGGGAAAGTAAAGAGTAGAGTTTTGCATTAAAAAAGTTTTTAAAAGAGAATAAAATCAGTTTGTAACAATTTTTCAATAATCTTATTATTGTTAATTAATCATCATCAAATATATCTCAATCAATAATTACTTAATTTGAATTAGATGAAAGTAATACATTTTTAGCATGGATAGAAAAGAACTATTTATAAGAAAATTCAAATAAAAAATTAAATAATGAAAAAAAGAAATAATATTAAGATGGATAAGATTCTCATTAATAAGTAGAAGATTTACCTTCAATGATATCTCCTTAAAATGATGGAAAATTCATGTTTTAAAAAGATAGATCTCCAGATCTTTCTGGATTATTAGCTATTCCAATTAATATGGATTAATTAGGACCTACTAATAAAATATATCTTCAATGTTAATTAAGTTTAAATTAAATTATATATAATTTAAATTTATTAATATTATTAGTTGATGATGATAAAAGTAATGAATAAAAATATTAGTCAATTATTATTTAAATGAAAAATGTTAATTTGGTAATTAAGAATGAAATGTTAGAATAAAAAAGCTCTATTTTTTATAGATATGTTGGTAGAATGGCAAATCTTTCTAGTTAAATGTTAAAGAAAGTCTATGAAATAAAAAAGACCCTATAACTACATTTAAAGTATGTATCATACAATAAATAAAAGAGAATTCGATAAGATCAAGCAAAGCAATCATAATTCTTTATCATTTTGTGATGATAATGCATTTATTAAATCAGACAAACTAATTGGAGACTTTAAACAAGTATTTTTGAATGCTAGAACCCAATCTCCAATCTAAAATACGTATATAAAAGTCACTTCATCTAATAGTCACAATCATGAGAATTAAGAAGAAAACTTGTAAAAATTATCAATTATTTATTTATAATAATCATAGGAATTACTTAAATAAATAGAATAATTAAACTTTGATTTATTAATTATGGAATAAAACAATTTTAACTTCTTTGAATTATTTAGTAATCCTTAATTAACTATTGAGTAATTTAATCTATTAAAAACTTTTAATATTGTCATTGATATTTTTAAATAAAACCATCTCTTCAATCAACATAATATCATTATTACTTAAGAATTAGATAATGAACCACAAATGATAATATAATCTGATAGAAGAAGAATGAAATAAATTTTAATCAATATTATTAATAATTCTATTGAAAAATTTGATTTTAATTCAAAATAAGGATAAAAAGAAAAATATGAAACATTATAAATTCATCAAAGTTTGACTATTTAAAAACCTTAAAATTTGATAATTATCAAAGCATAAAGTGATGCTGATAAGATTACAATAGAAATCTCAGATAATGGAGGTGGTATAGATTAAGAATAGTTAAAGAATAGAATATATGAATGTAAATTTGGATTAGCAGCTTGTCAGAAATAATTAAAATATTTGGCCTATGATTCTAAAAAACCTTTGGAAATCATAAATTATGTCAAAAGTACTACTGGTGCGACAGGCAGTGTTATTAAATTTGTATTACCAAAAACAAGAGATAATTTTTAATTAAATGAAGATAGTAAATAATTTGAATCCTTGAGAATTAGTAGAAGAATAGACAAATAGTGATCATATTCTTATTATTGTATTATTCTTTTTTTAAGTGAATATCCCTTAAATATATTAAAAAATTTAAAGTATATATTTTTTGAATATGTGAATAAGATCATTAATAATGTTGTCATCCTTAATTATAACTATATCTTATAAAAACTTTCATATTTTCGAAATAATAATATATCATTAAATATCAAATTATTTTTACATTCATTTCAATTTGATTTAGCAATTTTTTAATTTTTAAAACTTACTATCATTTGTTAGAAGTATTAAATAACCTTAATTCTTATGAGTACATAATAATAATAAATTGACATTTAATAGATTATAATATTAATTAATTAATCAAAAAGACAAGCAAATTGCTAACACTCATTAAACTCAATATTAGAGTGTTTGTAAGTTTTAAGATGGTCTTTTTTCAATCTTAATTTTTGAAACCTCTAAATATTTTGGTTAAGAGAACTTTTTTCTTATAGAATTAAATTGCTTCTTATCTTAACCTTATAAAAGATTACACATTTCTTTAGCACATGTTCTAATGTCATTTTCATTTAAACCAGTTATTGAAACCATTTAGTCTTAACTCCAAGAAGGATGAATTCTTCTAATTTTATGAACTAAATAAATAGCTGCACTTGCTAACACATTATTTGAATATTAAATCATAGGATATTCTAGTAAAGACAATTCTATTAAATATCTAAATATTATATTAAAATGTACCTGCAAAGCATAAAATTTTTTTATTCTAATTTTGCTGTCTCTTAATATATATTTAACATTCTGTAGGGACTAGTGGTTAACAAATCAAAGTAGAGCAATGAAATAATTTTTCCCTCTGCTTCTAATATTTCTTCTTTAGGATATGCATTATCACAAACATAAACTAAATCTCTTACATGAGGAACAGAGTATACTTCTTCATATTTTGATGCTATAAACAATGCTGCAACTCCATATAATTAAAATTTGGATTTTGATATCTAATGTAATTCAAGTACTCTCAAATTTAGATTATAAATACCTATCAACTATTGATATTGTCATAAATAATGTTTCTGGATCTAATTTGAATTTATGATGTACATCTACTAACCAATCTAGTAGAATACTGCGCATTTTTTCTGTGATTTCTGTTTAAAATTAGAAAGCTGTCATTTTGAAATTAGATTTACACTAAATTAAGAATATTAATTACACTTCTGTCTCTCATATAAGTAACAATTTCATTTTTATATGCATTTACTATTTAAGGATTTTCAATTTTTAAAGGCATTTAAAATGTTTTATTACTTAAAATGGTAGTGATACCACTTGTAATACTGAGATTTCTTCCATTTCTTAAAGGTATAGGCATATTTGAGTCTGTTTTAACCCTTTAAATAACTTCTCTAGTTCTATTGCTTTATTCTTCATTTAATTTCAATTATGGTTTTTAAGGAGGAATCATAGAATGAAATGAATTTGATGACTTATCTCTGATCGCTACAGATGATTATACTCTTTGATGTTTAGGTGCACAATAAAAATTTTCTTTTTCATAATCTGCAACACAAAATAGTCTTGGAATTTAATGTGCTTTCATTTTGAATATAAATTATTTAACGGAAAAAATACTATATAATTTAAAGAATAATATTCATTTTATATTTGTGTTTAGAATTTATTTATTCAACATGACTTCTAAGTTCAAATAAATTTGGTTTTATAAAAGGAATTGTTTTATGTAAATTTACTTATCAAATTCTATTTTATCAATTTTTACTTTATTAATTTGAAATGTTAATTATAGAGTGTCCAAAGAAATTTCTACAACAATTTTTAAGATTTGTATTTAAATAGATGTTAAAATTTATAGATATAAGTATCTAAAGAAATAGAGAATTCTATCAAAAATAATAAAAAAGTTTGGCTATTCTATTTTAATTTTTGATATCTAATTAAAGATGAATGAATATTAATACTTGAATAATTTGATAATTAGTTAACAATATGAAATTAAATAGAATAATATTTATTTAGTGAGTTTCCCCAATAAAAATGTTAATTAATTATATAATAAAATAATCTTATTGTCACTCCTTATAAAGCGGAGAACTATTCTAATAATTAGATTGACTACGATAAGTTGATCCAATCCTTCAATTGTTAGAGAATTGAACAAAATCATCTTGATCGCATACAAGCCTTGACTTAAAAACTTGTTCAGCATTATTTCACATCAAGCGAACAGTGTAATATAGATGATCCATATCATTATATGAGATTTTTTGTTGAGGAGGATTTTATGATGACAAGTGAGTGAAGTTAAGAAAGGATTAATTACAGTGATTACTTACATAGTAACAGAATACTAATAGAGAAGAGCTCTTGTGATAGATGAAATTGTATGAAAATTTATGGAACTAAGACCATTAAATAATTATCCACTTAAAAAGAATAATTGAGATAATATATAATAAAATTATTATTATTAAAAATGCTCACTGGTAAAGAAGAATTAGATAAAATAAACACAAAAGTATTGTACATCATTATCATTTCTAAGAGTGGAAAAGGAAATGCTGAAAGTGAATAATTACCTTAATATCTAAGATCTTCATATTCTAAAACTTATGAATAATTAGAACCAACTAAAATTCTAAAGGGAAAAAAAGTACACTTATATTATTAATATTGAGGTTTTTCCATAGTTTGCTTATGGAAATTCATATGAAGCACCATCTTATTTTAAATTAGCGAATTCTTTGATCTGTAGAGAAAGTTATGATAATCCATACATCAAGAGCAAAGTTCCTCCATTAAATAAAATAGATTCAATTAAAGGGAGCACTCTCAATAATTATGAATTTTATAATATTTCTGAATAGAGATTTACAAATAGAAAACCTACAGGTTATGTTACTAATAAAATAACAGAGTATAAAATTAATTTCAACATTAAGTACTATTACAAATTAAGTTAAAATTGTACAAAAACCATTAAATGATGATAAAGACTCAATCTTTACTTTTGAAAGTGCTTATAAATCTATTTAAGATTAACTATTTAATAAAAAACGAGGTATGAATTAATATTTAAAAATATAAGAGCTTTTTACAGATTTTGTAGAGAAAAATGATTTACTTAATGTATATGGTCCATTAAATATGAGAACAAGACCAAAAGAGTTTAGAGAAGTCAAAAACTATGCTTTAGATTCTGATTAACTTAAATTATTGAAGGAACAAAGATCTAGATAATAAATCACTCCAACAAATAGAAGTGATATTATTGAGCTTATTAAAACTGTTCGATTACCTACAATATCTAAAATATAAGGATTGGATACAGATAAATACTATAATAAAGATTAATATTATCTTAATTAATTAACTAATACAATTATTGTTGAAAAAATAGATTAGAATATTAAACATAAAAATAAGACTCTTTAAAGTTTTAATAGAAATAAACGTTCAATCAAACACAATACAGAAGACACTGAAAATATGTAAGGAATTATTGACATATTTGAGAAACATTTAGAATTCGAAAAATAATATAATGGTTGAAATATATAAATTATACATTTAATTCAAATTTAATCTGTGTAATAACTTAATTGTTCCTTTAATTTCTATATTTTAAAGTCTTTTTTATCTAATGCTTCCTATACTATAGATTCAAACTTAGAAATATCAGTGTAATGTTGTTATTTTTAATTTTAGAGTTTCTCTTCATAATGCTATTTTAATTATTGATTTTAGATTTTTAGTTATTCAATCTTTTCATAAGCAATTTTCTTTTCTTCTTCTAAATTCATTAACAAAGTTTCAATCTAAACTAATTTATTACTAAATTCTTCTGATTATTAGAGTGATTTAAAATTTTCATCTTATAAAAAATGAAGTTATTCAATTAATTCATTTTAGTTTTCTTAGGGTTCTTACTTTTAATATTGTGCTAATTATAACTATAAATCCTTTTTATCTTATAAGATTTTATCTATGAAAATTACATACTCTTATAAAATGGATTGGAATTCATTTTTTTGTTTCAACAGATCAGCTTCTAATTTAGACTTCCTAAATAAATATGTTGTATATACATTTCCAATTTCATTTAAATTATTGTTTCTTTAAGTTTACGATTCTCTAAAATCAAATTATTTTCTTCTGTTAAGTATGGTTATGCTCTTTTTGTTTACATCTAAGGTACATCTACAGATATTGATAAATTCTCATCTGTAGGATGGGATTCCCATAATTATTGAGTTAACTCTTAATAAAATTTTTGATCATTAGAAAACTATCCTTTAGTAATAGAAGGATGAGCATCTGGAGACTTTTTTTTTTTTAATTAGGAATACATTTATTATTATTTCAGTTAAAAAAAATTATGTATAATAACATCAATTTCTTTTCAACACATTTTTCAGTATTATAAAGATCTTCTATTTTTTCTAATCTAGCTCTGCGTTATGAATGTTATAATACTTTTCTGTAATCCACTTTGTAATCTTTTAAATACTTACAAAATGAATAAGTTTCAAGTCCATCATTTTATTATTTTATAATACTCATTAAAGCACCTAAACATTCAGGATTCTTTCTTCCAACCAAAATAGCCAGATTAGAATTTAACATTACATTTAAGACACCATGTCTATGATATCTTTCTACTTATGATATTAATCGACCACCAAATATTTAAGCTTGTAATTCAGTTAAATTATGTTATCTAAGGGCTAAACGATAGATGTCTTATTTTTTATATGAAAGGCAATCTTTTAAGAGATTTAATGAATAAACATCATTCAATAATTTAAATAAGGAAGGAAGATATCTTTCTTAATAATGATTTTTCTTCATAAACTCCAATATAATAGTGGGAAGTAGATCTTTGAATATTTATGTATCTTAATATTAGAAATTTAAGATTTCATTTATAATTTTTAATGGATTATCTTTAATTTTCTTTTTTAAATATCCATTTAATCTTTATTTAAGTTTATCATTTGTAGTAACAGCATATGAATGAAGAGGATGAAGAAATGCATTTTCTTCAGTGACAAAAGAATCAACTTCTTATCCACATATAAATCGTAAATATAGAAGACCATTTACAGGAAAGGCAAATTTACAAACTTAATTTACATATTCAGAAAAAACTGTCACTTTTAATCTAGCATTAATTGTTATATTTAATTTGCATAAGGATAAAATAATATGTGCCACTTTATTGGCCTATTAAACTGAATGTAAATGAGTTTCTAATTATAATCTTTATATAATTTCATCAATTAATTTTTCAATTTCTAATGGAGTACAAATTGATTCTAGATTCATTAATAATTATTAAATAAAATTAGCTGATATTTTTTATGGTCTCAAATTTAATTATTTAAATAAAAACTCTTTAATTTTGATTTCTAAAATAGGAGAAACATCAATAGGTAACAATGAAAAATTACTTATAATCGATAAGAGAGTATGTTCATCCATTACATTTAGATTGTCAATTAAGAATTATCTCATTTTTACTAGAATAGGATGTGACTCTAAATATGGATTTAAGTATTAATATTTCATCTTTATTAACATAATGTAAAATTGAGTGACTTATTAAAAATCATAATATAGTGAATTTGAATCATAATGAGAAATACAGAATTCAATTAAATTAGAGTTTACGAATTTCTTTTTTTAGGATTTCATCATTTCACACCTTATTAATAGAACAACTTCCATTGATGAAAGAGGTTCTGTGTATAATTTATCTTCAACTAATTAATGAATTTCTGGTAAAATCATGTTTACGACTTAAGAATCATACCAAATATTTATGTAATGTCTAATACTAAAATCAGTACAATCTTATAATGTCTAATTTAATGCATTTGCTAATTTTTTTTCATCTATATTTTCAAGTAATTACTATTGACCCTTCACTTAATATTTAGATTTGAAGCAAAGCAATTCAAGCAAATCTATTGGAGTAAATTATTCAAGTTAACTATTTAATAATTTTGATATCTCATTCATTCCTTGACGAAATATAGTTTCATTTTCATATATTTTTACAGAATTCAAGAAATGTGCAATAATACGAATTGTAAGTAATGAATGTTATAGGCCAAATATTTTTTTATTCTTGTTAAATATATCTATCAAGATTTTAGGATCTACATGTTAACTAATGAGTGTCATTAATTCTTATTCATTTTATACAATTTTCACATCTTCTTTTGGAAAATCAAATATATCAATATCACTATCTGATTCATTTTCAAAACCATCTCGTAATGCAAAATTAATTAAATTGGTTTGAGTAGAAAATCTGCATTTCAATAATGTTCTAAATATTATCATAAATATTTTTATTATTTATTATCATTTAACAACAGAACAGATGTATTGTAAGTTAATATAAATTTATACTAACTATAATTCTAACAAACACTAAATCTGATTCCATAGTTCTATTTTCTTCCTCCCAAGGAATAGCCTTTCTCTATTTATCAGCATCTCTAAATATCACAAAATCTGATATGAATGAAGTTAATAGACATCTGAAATTTCGTTATCAATAGCATTTAATTAAGCCGCAATGCTCTTCTTCATAATTCAATGCTACAATTTCTAATTTGAATAATTTAAAATGATACCTTACATAAGTTTGCTCTTAATTTTAATCCCGTATGGTTCAAATTTGATGAATTTATCAATTTCACCTTATCTGAAATAAAAAAGAAAAGTTCTTGATTACTTTGACTGTTAAATTGAGCCCATTATATTTATAATTTAATCCTTAATTCCAAGCAATAATCTTAGGGAATAATATTGTCACCTGTTCCCAATTAATTTAATTAATTGAAGAATTTTCATCTGTAATTTTTGCATATGAAAATAGATAGGTTTTCTTAAAAAACTAAGCTTTTTCAACGAAAGTTTTTCAGCTTTAATGAATTATTCATTGAAACTACAAAATAAGATAAATGCAGGATTAGCTTAGAATAAACTAATTTCTCTAATTAATCATTTAATTATGGAACATCAGGTAATTATTTTTGTAATAAAAATCTCTCAATATTTTATTTAGTGAATGCTTGATTGAATTGTTTCTTTTCTGAGATTTCTTTAGAATAATAATCTTCCTGATTTATTTATTGTGAATAAATATGAGAAGGCAAATGCTGCATCTGAATTTGTTTTACTCATTTCAAAGTATGTCCAATAATTAGGATCGTTGATATTGTTTTCTGATCCTTAATAGAAGAGTACAATATCATTGTCATTCAACAATTAATCAAATTGTTTTTATGATAATTTTTCTGTGGGATTTGGCCCAATGACTAACTAAAATATTATAGATTATATTTATATACCTATATCATCCATTAAAGTATAGAATCAGCACTTCTTTACCCAGTAAATTAAATGGTTTACCATCCAAAAAAAAGATGAAAGTAGGAAAAGATGAGATTTTGAATTTTTCAAGAGCATATCTATATAGGTCTCTTTTTGAGAATCATAAGTAGCACAAGCAATTGAACGTGTGGATGCCTTTTCTGTATGTTGTTGGTATACATAAGTAAATTATTTGTATGGAGCACACCAAGATGCATAAATTCAATTAAAATTAAAGGATGGCCTTATATCAAAGTATCAACATTATTTGGTAAAGCAATAATTGGTTATACTGTTGGCTAAGATGTCTCAACAGGATTTGAGTTTTCATTTTATACTGGTGCTTGTATAGGGTCTTATGCTAAGTGTATAAGCAACTAAACAGAATATTAGGTTAAATTTCATTATTATTAAATTCATGAACAAAGTTGAAGATTCTACAACAAAATTATTGCAAACAGAGGTATTGTAAATAGAGTAAGGAAAGGAAAGCTTTTAAATAGTAGAAGAGAATGGAAGCAATTCATGGAAAGAGAAAATGAAAAATTGTTTTGTTGTACCAATATAGAAATGTAGTCGTGTAATATGTTTAGATGGATAATGCACACCTATTAATTAATAAAGTAATGTAATAAAGAATTCTAAATACAATGTCATAACATTTCTACCAAAAGTATTATATGAATAATTTCATCAATTCATTAACATCTTTTATTTGGGATTGACAATCTCACAATTTATTTAACCTTTCAAAGTTGGATTTCTTATTGGATATTTAGGACCTTTAGCTTTAGTGGTCACTTTGAGTGTCCTTAAAGAATTGTATGATGACATTAAAAGACATAAGAGGGACAGACAAATTAATAGTACAATATATAAGCGTTATATAAATGGTCAATGGGAGGATATTTCAAGTGGTCAATTATAAGTAGGAATGATAATAAAAATAAACAGTAATTAACGTATACCAGCAGAC
The DNA here is from genome assembly GCA_000733385.1 of Paramecium biaurelia. Taxonomy (NCBI): domain Eukaryota; phylum Ciliophora; class Oligohymenophorea; order Peniculida; family Parameciidae; genus Paramecium; species Paramecium biaurelia. The sequence continues at coordinate 63,476 of JPFL01000137.1, forward strand.
ATTCTAGTCTTAGAAGCAAGTGATGATTAAGTATTTATACGTACAGATTAATTGGATGGTGAAACAGATTGGAAATTAAGAAAACCTGTTTAATATATTTAAAAGAAAGGATTATAGAATTTAGATTTATCAATTTGTTAATTGAATTGTGATCGTCCTTAAGAAAATATCTATGATTTTCATGCCGTATTTCAATGTGAATAATCAAAAGAACCATAAACATTAGAAAATGTTATGTGGGCTAGTACAGTTCTTGCTAATGGTAGTGTAAATGGAATAGTTATTTATAATGGATTTGAAACAAGAATGGCTATGAATAGTAGACAACCACAAACAAAGTTTGGCAAAATTGACAGTAATCTATATTCCATAATTATTTAGCTGAAATAAATTATATGTCTATTATGCTTTTTATGGCTATGGGACTATTATCAATAATCATTACAATCCTATCTCAACCTCCATTAAATGCTTTAGCCATTTGTGTTTCATTAGTTCGATATTTAATTTTACTATCAAATATTATTCCAATCTCCATGAGAGTCAATATAGAATTTGCAAAATTAATTTATTGTTATAAAATATCAATAGATAAAGGTATAGAGGGTACAATCCCTAGAAATTCAAATATCCCTGAATCATTGGGTAGAATAGAATATTTACTTACAGATAAAACAGGTACCTTAACATAAAATGATATGATTTTCAAGAAATTATCATTAAAATAAAATGTGTATACTTAAGAAAATTATGATGAAATGAAGAAAAGTTTATAGACTAAATGGGAGATAGGGAATGTAGAGGAAGATGCAATTTTAAGAGACTTATTGTTAGCTATAGCATTATGTCATAATGTTACTCCAATAGAGGAGAATGGAGAAAGATAATACTAAGCCTCATCTCCAGATGAAGTTGCATTAGTTAAGATAGCTGAATCTCTTGGAATTACTTTAATGAGTCGCGATCAAAATTCAATGATAATTGAATATAATGGATAAACAAAGAAATATGAAATTTTATATAATTTTCCCTTTTCTAGTGAGAGTAAAAGAATGGGAATTCTATTAAAATTAGATAATCTCTATATATTTTATTTAAAAGGAGCAGATGCAATTATGAAACAATTCCTACCAGAAACATAACGTGGATTTGTTGATGAAGAATGTGAAAATTTAGCTAGAGAAGGATTAAGAACATTGGTTTTAACTTAAAAATTAATTACTAGAGAATTTTTTGAAGATTGGAAACTCAAATATGAATAAGCTTAATGTATTGAAAATGTTACTTAGAGACAAAATAAATTAAGTAGAGTTAGAAAAGAATTAGAAAATCATATGTAATTCTTAGGAATTACAGGAGTAGAAGATAAATTATAGGAAGATGTTTGTTCAACTTTAGAAAATATCAGAAATGCTGGAATCAATGTATGGATGTTAACTGGAGATAAAATTGAAACTGCTATTTGTATAGCTATTTCAAGTGGAATTAAATCTGCAACTTAGGAGATATTTTTACTTAAGGAAATTGTAGATGAAGAAACTCTATAATAGAGATTATAATAATTTGAGACCAAAACTAATTAATTATTGGTTATTGATGGTACAAGTCTTACTACAGCTTTTAAAAAAGAAGAGTTCTTCTTTAGAATAGCAACTTAAGCTTAATCAGTTGTATGTTGTCGATGTTCTCCAACTCAGAAAGCATTAGTAACTGAATGTATCAAAAAATACACTCATAAAATTACTGCTTGCATTGGAGATGGGGGTAATGATGTAGGAATGATTTAATCTGCTGATGTGGGAATAGGTATAGAAGGAAAAGAAGGTAAATAAGCAGCATTAGCAAGTGATTTTTCTATTCTTAAATTTAAACACTTAAACTCTCTATTACTTTGGCATGGTAGATTATCATATAAGAGATCTGCCTTATTGTCTTAATTTGTAACTCATAGAGGATTAATTATTTCAATGATATAAACAGTTTTTATGTGCATCTACTTTTATTTAAGTATTAGTATATTCAGTAGTACTTTGATTTTAGGATATGCCACAATCTATACGTAATTATTATTTAAATTAATTAATTTTAGAATGTTTCCAGTATTTAGTATTATATTTGATGAAGATGTTGTAGAAAAAGTAGCATTGGAATTTCCTCCACTATATAAATCATTATAAAAAAGTAGAGATCTAAATTAGAAGACATTTATGATTTGGTGTTGGAAAGCCACATATTAAGGAACTCTAATAATGATTTTGGCGTAATTTCTATATAAAGATGTTTTCTTGTATATTGAGACAGCTGCTTTTACATCTTTAATTATAACTGAATATTGTATGATCTTTAGTGAAGTATTATTATAATTATATTTAGCTTAATTCTTTACATATTGTAATGTTCATTTCAACTATTGGTTCTACTGTATTTTATGTGTTGACAATGGTACTCCTTCCAGAAACTCTAGTAGTTGGAGAAGTTCTAAATGGAACATTTTGGATAAACACTTTGATCATTGTATTATTTAGTTGGTGTCCAATATTTCTATTTCAATGGTTTGTAAGAATTAAATAACCAAATGATTATGAGAAAATTATGAAATAGGTGAAGGGGAAGAAAAAAATAAAAACAAATCTGTTCACTTGAATTCGATTTATATATTTATTATTATATATTGACTATTTTAGAAATATAATATGGTATATCATTGTTATTATACGTTCTTAGAATAGCAAACTTAGTGGAAAGATTAAAAAGGCTCCTGTTGTAGAAGAAATATAAAGTAATATAATCAAATTTGAATCTAGTTAAACCCAGAACAGAAGAATAGATATAATCAGTTGTAAAAAATGTTAGGAGTGGAGATGCATCTCATCCAGAAGTTGTCCTTATAGGAGAAGCTGAATTATAAAGAATGAAAGTATTAGTTGTATATTCTATATTTCTAGAATAATGCTATCATAACAAGCAAAGAAGAATAATTGTATTAGAAAAAATTGCTTGAGGAATAAAAGGAGAAGTAAATGGCTGCAGCAAAGGCTAAAAAGCAAAAAATGTTACAAATGGAAGAAGAAAAGAAAAAATAAGTACCTCTTTCAAATCAGTAAGAAGAAGATAAGGTAGTTAAAGATTCACTTATTGCAAGGGTAAATTATGATATATATTCTTTTATTAGGCAGCAGAAATCATGAATGAATAGATGGATGATGTAAAAGAAATGAATAAAATGGTTATGTATGCAAAATGTGTAACTGTTCGAGATAAGCAATTATAAGAGAAGAAAGAACTTCATGATTAATATAAAGTATAAGAGAAACGTAAAGATTTAATGATGGAAATTGAAAGACTCAAATCTATCAAATATCATGAAGAAAAAGATAAATCAAGAAAAATTGAGTAAAAACATGGACATGATATTATTATTGAATAAATTAAGGAAAGAGAACTTATTCGTTTAAAAGATAAAGAAGAATAAGAAAGAGAAGGCTAGATTATGCTTAAATAAATTAAATAATTACAAACTGAAGAATAATAAAAGGCTATGTAGAAGAAAGTAACTTAATAAAAGGTTTAAGAAGAAATCTTAGAAGCAAATGATAGAGCTATTTTGGTTAAAGAAAAGAGAAAGTTGGAAGAAAGAGAGGAAGAAGAAGTGATTGTTAAATATAATTTACAAAAAGCTTAGAAAGAAGCAGAATTATTAGAAGAATAAAGAAGAATAAAGGAAGAAAAAGAAAGAGAAGTTTAAAGATTAAGAGAAATGCAAGAAAAAGCTTAAGATAGATAATCAGAATTAGATGCATTAAGAGCCAAAAGAGCTATGGAATAAAATGAAAGATAAGCAAGAGAAAAAGAAAGAAAGGAAGCAGAATGGAAAATGAAATTGAATCATGAAGTCTAAGAAGCTAGAAAATTACAACAATCTGAAAAGCAAGAAAGATTAGAAGAATAAGTAAATAATATATATTATATTTCAATAGGCTAGATTAGAAAGAGATGAATTTTAAAGAGTAATATAGAAATAAAAATAAGAGAGAGAAAATGAATTGAAATTACATCATGAAAAAGAAGCATTAATAAAAAAACATGCTGATGAACTTAGAAAACAGATATCTCTAAATGAAGAAAAAAGAAAATAAGAAGAAAGAGATAAGTATACTATTATCATAATTTTTTTAGATTAGAAGAAGGTAAAAAAATTAGAGATAAAATGTTTAATGAAAAGAAATTATTAGAGAATATCAAAGACACTAAACTAAAGACATTAAATGATAATGCAATTCCAGATAAATATAAAGCAGAATTATCAAGGAAAAAAATTAATATATTAATTTGAACAAATTCATTATTCATCAATTTAAGTGGGTTCTTAAATGTATGTTTCTTTTAGTGCATCCACTACTCTTTCTATTAATTCTTTCCAAGTCTATGGTTTATATGTTTGAAGATGGTTTGCTAATTGATTAATTCTCTCTTCTAAATTTTCAATTCTTTAATCTATATAACATTTTCTAGGATCAGCAATTGCTCTGAATTAATGTTCCTCATCTATTACTTTAGGATAATTCCATAATTCTGGAGGTCTTCTCATTAAAACATATTAGTTATCATAATCTTTTTTACGTAATTCATTAAATAATAAACTGGGATCATTTTATTACATTTATCTATTACGAATCCTAAAAAATAATATTAAAATAATTGTATTACTTTGGTATCATACCTTCCTTAATTATTTCGTCCTCAATATCTTATTATACTGCTTGATTAATATGTCTAACTCTTTCTACACAATCCTCAAAGATTTATCTATTCTCTTATGTACAATAAAAGTCCCATAACCAATATCTACCATATTTCTGCATCAATGATTATTATTCCTTTTCTCTTGCTGTTTCTTCAGCCAACCTTTATTCTTCTTCTTTCTTTTTTTATTCTTCTTCTAATTGTCTTTTTCTTTCTGGAGAAACATAAACATTAGACAAATTGTCATCTTGTGTACTTTATAATTATGAATGTTAAAGTTAGGTTTATTTTAATTAATCTTACTATTCTTATTTTAGTTACTTTAAATCATCTTCTTTTTTTTTATCTTTCCAAGCTCTCATATATAAGATTGTATGATATGCAATTAATTTTGGAATGCTCCCTTTAATACAATTTTCATCTTTCTTTTATAAAAATTCTCTTGCTTGTGGATTTGCATTAAAAATAACACTTAAAACCTTATATACAAAGTTTATTTAATCTCTTTTAAGTGATGATCCAAGTAAATGTTCACCAATCAATTCAGCCTTTATAACCTCATTTATATCAATCACAAATTACTAATTTATAATTAATTAAATTTACTTAATTCTCCAATAAAGGTGCTTTATAAAAGTTTATTCCTTTAAGCATTAAGCAAAATAAATTCCTTCTCATTTTTTCAAATGCTTCTAGAAGTGGCTTAAGATAAAAAGACTCTATCTTATTAGTTTACCTAAAATTATAGATATTTATAGCTTACCAATTTTCATAACCTAATTTGTTAAAAATAAGTTTCACATTTGGATTTGCTTTTATTGCTTATGTTTCAAGCAAAATTCTTTAACATTCTTGTAAACAAATACAATATTATTCAATATCTGCTTTTACTATAAAATCTCTTATCATTCTATCTCTATGTGCTGTATTTCTCAAATCAAAGAACATCAATTTCTTATTGATTTCTAAGAGAGCTCTCAATGGGGCTGTAACTTACATTAATCGTTCTTCAATTAGTTTATGACTTATTTTTATTAGAATAGGCAATTTTTTAGTAAATTCAATTAATAAGGTTTATAAACTTTTTCTTTCTGCTATATAATTTTCACTATTCATATCTAAAAACTTATGATCCTCCAATGCTAAAAATTGATTTGTTTAAATTACTTCTATAAATTTTAGCAAAAGCTTATTTCACATGGTTTCCTCGATCCTTATCTAACTTCTCTACAGAACAATATATGCCATCAATATATTATTTTATGATTTGCTTATTTATTTCAATATCTTCCTATGCAAAGAATGCACTTCGGATATGAATATGATCAATGTACTTGAACTTAGGTTTACACTTAAAAACTTGGCATAATTCAAACAATTTATTGTGATATATCTACATAAACATGAGATTTACTTGCCAATTTCCAGTTAAATCTTTGGTTGTTTCAGAAATATTTGTATCTAAAGATTTTGAGATTATCTTAAGTTCATTCCAAACTCTATATTCCTCTCCATCTTTCCATTTCTCAAATTGTTCCTAATATTTAAGTTGAGAATAATACTTATTGCAATTGAGGATCGATTTATTTAGGCTTTTTTGGAGGCATTATAAATTTATAAAAATATATATATATTCTGCATTTAAGTATAATAAAATTTCCATTGATTTGCTATGTGCATTTATTAAATTTAAATATCTTATTGAAATCCATTCTATTCTGATGAATAAAATTTAATCAAGTTCTTGAATTATCATTATAATTAAATCCATTTCTCCTCTTCTTATTTAATATTTCTCCATTATATCTCATTCTTATCTTTTGATTTATGATAGATGGTTATTTTATACTTATTTCACCTTGATAAGAATTTGAGATAACATTGATATATATTTAAATTATATTTCTGGATTGGTTATTATTTAGAAAGACTCATAAGAATAATTTCTTTGTAATTAATTTACATATTTCAAAAAGGTAATTAAATAATTATATTAAAAATAAATGAAAATGAAAAAGTTGTTTATATTGATGTTATTAAATAGTTAAATTCACTTAATTAGATTTGTTACTAATATTGTCAGAAAATACAAAAAAATCATAAAATTATAATAGACATAAAGTTGAAGTTGATCAATCAATGAGAAAATCTTAAAAAAAATAAGTACTCTATCTTAAATATTTATATTAATTTATCATTTCAATTACTTTAACTTTTCTTCGATTATTGTTTATATTGATAAAGCTTAAAATAGTAAATTCTATTCTAAAATTTCGATCATCTATTTATTACTTAACCCTTTGCTAAAAACATTTTACAAATAAATAATACTTTAATTACAATTTAATTTATTGTTGTAACTCATTTTTAACAAATATTAAACAATTATTACTCAATTAAACAAGATCTTCCTTTAATGTTATTAAAGTTTAAGTTATTTATTTATGAGCCTTCTCAAAAACAATTTTAGTTTCACCTTAAGCTTTTTTTTATAGTGAAAATAATTTTTATTTGATTTCTGTTTATTATTTTAGAAGTACAATCAAAACAGGAAATGTATATTTGTAAAAGCGATTGAAAATTCTAATTGAATTTGTTGGTATTTCTTAACCATTTATTATTTTTTGAATTATTTTTTCTAAATTCTAAATTTTTGAAAGATCAACTTAATAATCGTTTGTAGGAATATCATTTTAAGTTTAAAACAAAGTTATATAAAATCTACCAATTGAAAGTCTAAGTTCTCTCTCATGATTAATAAACCTAATGATATCAATTTTTCAATTTACTCGTTATAATCGATTAAATACTTTGATTATAAAGTCTAATTTTACAATTGATTTCTGTAATTTAGATTAATCTCCTTATAATTTTATTGTGCATCCACAATTTCCTTATAAACATTTAGTACTTTCTAGACTTATTAGATATCATTTTTTAATTCAAGTATTTCATTATTATACTAAATAATATAGAATTTATATATATACAGCTAAAAATAAAGTTTCTAAAAGTAATTATTTTTAACTTTAATATATTCCAATATAATTATCATATTTTAAATTGTTATTATTAAATTCTCTAATAAAATAGCTTTGAAAATGAGTTTCTTAAATTGAAAAAGTTGAAGAAGATGTCAATTTATTTTTAATATATTTACAAAAATATTCCACATTAATCTATTATTTCTGTCTCTCATTAAATATATTACATTAGACAAAATAATAAATTAATTTAATATAAGAATTTGAAATCCAATTTTCAAATTGATGAAATGATTCAAATGGTATATAATTCTTCATTTTAAATGATGTCAATAAATTTTTCTTAGATTCTCTAACATTTTCCAAATAAAATATTAATGCTTATTGATTCTTTCTTTCAACTTAATCTAAATTACCTCCAAATTCTAGAAAGGCTTTTGTGAAAGTCATTCCTAAAGTTTCAAATTATACTCCCTTGATATCCAATCTTGTTAAAGATTCAATAGCCTACTCTACTAATCCTAATTCACTTAATAATATGATTTGTCTGAATAAAAAATCAAAATTATATGGTGAATTTTTTAATCCTAATTCAATTAATTCTAAACTTCTTATAATCTTTTCAAAATCATTAACATCATAAAGAATATCAATTGCAATCATCAAATATTCATCTTATAATAATCTATCTCCTTTCTCAACTTTTTCTGGAACAGGATGAGATATATACAACTTTATTAATTCATCAATATATTTTGTTGGTTCTACTGAGATGTAGATTTCCAACTTTTTTAAATTAATATGAGCTATTGTTTCTGCTTCTTTAGATTTAGATTATGTTTTTACTTTCTAAATAGTGTTGTAAATTTCTTAGTGTAGTTTTAGTTTAGGGATTGCTTTAAATAATTCAGTGCAAAATGTATATTTATCTCCTTATTATTCAAAAAATAACTCAACCAATCTTAAGGTCTCTTCAATGTTAAGATTTTAAGATAAGTTCATTATTTTTAATGAAATTAGTATAAGTTATTTTAAGGCTAAACTATTTTTAATTGTTTTTAATAATATTTAGCAACTATTGTAAATGTGACTCAATAGTTTATCTTTAGGGACAATTTAAAATGGTGTATCTATTTATTCAATTTCTAATGAAAATGTCTCTGTGTAAAAGACTAATATTAATTATTCTTAACATTCAAAATTAATTAAAATTTAATCAGCAATAAGAGAATTATAAACTTAATAATGATATTTCAAAGTTTATTGATATGTAAAATCTAAAATTGAAATTGAAATATATACCTGATGGATTATTTTAATAAATCCACATTGATATTGCTGCATTTTATTAATATTCAATAAATAGGAGACCATGATTATCTAAAATTTATTAAACTTTATCGATATTTTTATTTTTTTAATAATATTTCAACTAAAATTTAATTAATTAAGCTCCTATTTCTTCATTAGAACAAAGCTTCAAATTGCTATATCATTTATAATTTATACTTCTCTAGTTTGATATTTTTTGCTACCTTATCAAGAAACATTTCTGTTATTTTCCCTCCCATATCTTCCTTTTAACTCAATAAAACAATATACTCCATCATAAATTCTTAATTCTTTTCACCTTCTGCTTTGTATATTTTAATTGCATATTGTGATGCCTCCTAAAATCGATGACCTTCTATTAATAAAGAATAAAACTCTTTTATCTATTCCAAATTTTATGGTTTGAATTTATCAAAATAATTATTCATCATATTTAAATCTTTGCATAGATTAGAATACTATTATATAGTTTCTGATTCAGCTTCATTTAAATGTTCATTCAATATTTTTGAAGCATCACCTAAAGCCCCAATCTATATTAATATTGATCCCTTTAATAATTGCAATTATTTTTTGTCAGCTTAATTACATTTAGTTTTCTTTAATTATCTATCTATTTCAATCAAAGCACTCTAACTTTCTCCTCTTTTCATTTATCCAATTAGATTGTCAAAAAGTTACTAAAAAGGTGTTTATTGGTGCATCATTGATAAAAAATTAATATTATTTAAAATTCTCAATTATTATATTCTCATGTAAAATGAATTAGAAGCCAATCAATAGTAAATTAATATCTATGTATATATATACACCTTAAATATCTTCCTAATTAAATCTTATCAATACTTAAAATTATATTAATTTCAATATATTCTAAACCCTTTTCTTATTAAAATAATCTTTAAGCTTATTTATATTCTATTTAAATAATTATGGACAATAGAATTCTCAACATATACTATTTTTTTTATATTATTTTAGTTTAATTTTTTCATAAATTGATGGATTAATAATCATAGGATTAAGTTCAATATACAACTTTTGAAAATTTGTAAGATTAAATCATTCAAAAAAATGATGCTAATGATTGGAAACAACAATTTATTTTTATAGACAGTTTAAGAGCATAAAACAAATTTCATAGTGATTAATTTAAAATTTAGGAATGGTGGGATTAACTTTAACCCTTAACTGATAGTATAAGAAGTAATGTTTCAAAAAATGCATTGATGTTGATTAAAGAAACAAGTATGACTAATTAAAATATAAAGTATAACACAACAATGTGTATGATGAAAAAATTTTGCATAAATTATTTGAAAAATGTGAAAGTGATTTTAAGTTTTTAAAAAATGAAGCATTGTAAACAGTTGAAATTTTATAACATAAACCTTATTCTGATGATCTCATTAACATCTTATGTAATATCACATTATAAACAAATTATGTAAAATATAATAGATAATCAATAGAAATTGTAATCCCATTCATATCCTACTTTAGTGTAAATAGTATTAACTTCAGATTATAATTGTGATTGGGACAATATAATCAAAGCTACTTTAGCAGTATATATTGGCAAAAGTGTTGAATGCAAAAAAGCAAGTGATTAGCTATATTTGGCACTGTAAAAATAGAGACCTGAAGTATTAGAAAAGGAAGAGTAACTAAAAGTTATCGGAGAGAGAACCAAATAAAAAGGACCTTAAAAAGGATTCAAGGAATTTTTATAATAATAGAAGAAATGATTCTGAATTTATTTATTTAAAATTGCAGGACTTGTCTATTCCAATTTCATTATAATACATATATATGTTAAATATAATATTAATTAAGAAATGATTTTTAGAAAAGTTTTTTTCTGACAAAAATATAATAATATTTACAATTATTTATATAAAGCTTTTAAATAACCTTGAGAATATATTCATCAAAAATTAACAGATTAAATATTAAATCTTAAATATTTTTGCTACATCAACATATATATAGTTTTTTATAGTTTTTTTTCTAATTTTTCCAAATGTTATAGATTATATTCTATAATGAATATCCAAAATTTTATTTACATCGAACTTAACTAAATAAACCTAAATAATGAATTGGAATATTTTTATTATAAAAAATGATAAATTCTATTTGATTTTTTTTTTTTTGAT